>CABHPP010097632.1:0-23334 GCA_902168425.1 Peromyscus attwateri | reverse complement strand
ACACACACACACACACACACACACACACACACACACACACACATTCATTAAGCAAATGCATACACAACAAACGTAATTCATTGAAATGGAAAACCAGATGATGTACTATCAGTAAAGCGCAAGCACTGCAAAAGAGAGCAAAGGCTTTCCTTAAAGTAATATTTGTAGCTGGGCGGTGGTGGCGCACGCCTTTAATCCCGGCACTCAGGAGGCAGAGCCAGGCGGATCTCTGTGAGTTCAAGGCCAGTCTGGGCTACAGAGTGAGTTCCAGGAAAGGCACAAGCTACACAGAATCCCTGTCTTGAAAAACCAAATATATATATATATGTAAAGGAGCTGGAGAGACAGCTCCACAGTTAAGAAAATGCCATGTTCTTCTACAGAACGCAAATTTTTGACAGGAGGAAAAAATTCTTTACCATATAATCAGCTTTAAAATCATCTATAGAGAACAAACAATTATTTAGAAAAGGGTGGGAAAGCAAAAGAACTGATTGGGTCATGGGTTCTGAAACTTTATGTGCCTACAAATCGCATAAAATGATAATAAAATTGCAGTTTTTATTATCTCGATCTCAGACAGTCTGGAATGGAATCCGGGGGTGAGAATTAACCAGGAAATTAGAAAAATCTCTTCGGATGCTTGTTATGCTGGCACTCCTAGGCCACATCTATATTTACTTTGTGTCCAAGACAAACTGTAGAACTCCTGAACATTTTAGCTGAGTTCTCCCCTGTTGCAGTTGGTTTTCATGCTTTCTTTCACCTTATATTCACATAAGAATGTGACATGAGGTTATAAATAGTCCATCATGAGTGGAAATTTAGAAAAGAGAGAGGGAAATGTTAGACATAGTTATATACATGATTCCTACTCACAAAGCAGAGTCCCAGTGATTGTGACTGACCAGGGAATTGGGAGGAAGTAGGTCATTCTCTGAGCAGGTACATTTGCTGTCTTTATTACCTGGGGATCTGCCCTAATTTTCTTGCCTTGGTGATAGAGTCTTGTCCTAAATTAATCATCACTGCACCCAAACCCACTATGTTAGTGGTCAGACAAATTGCAGTGGTCAAGGGTGCTCCTCAAACCCTCTCATTATTCTTTCACTAACTTTAATACCATATTAAATTGAAATATGATAATCCTTTAGAAACATATCTAGACTTTTAAATAGAGATCATTTCATTTAAGTCGCCAAAGAAAGTACAAGATGGTATGTCATGCCTAAAAAGATTTAAAGTCCAGAAATGACTAATTTTATGTACAAGGACAGCCCAGGTTCCATAATTTATTGCTGTTTTTTTTTAAATCCCTGGTTATGCTTGGATTACTACTTGCTTAAGATTAATTTAAAATGAAAGCTTTATAACCCCAAATCTATTGGAATATTTTTACTTGCAACATGCAAAAAATATCCATATAGACAATTTTGACCCCTGTAACTAGTATGCTTATCAAGCTAGTATCATTAGCAAATGCACGTATAACCAGCATTGATTCAAATGAGGACTAATTTAGGTCCTTAAATGAGGACCGGATATTTTCCTTTATATTTATGTTCTCATCTGATAATTATTGCTCATTCCTCTATTTCCTTCTTTACCAACCAAGACAAATAAATCTTTGATATTTTTATGGCAAGATGAGTTCAGTCTCAAGAATCCACATAGAGATAGAAGGACAGAATTGATTTCATAAACTGTCCTCTGACTTCCAGTGTATACCAGGGCATGCACACACAGACACACACACACACACACACACACACACACACACACACACACACAATCTTAAACTTGTTTTTAACATACCGGCTTGATTTAGGTCATGGGACAGAGTACAAGGCATTACAATTGCTTTAAGTCTATCACTTACAGTTGAAAGTGGGGTATTCAAAAGCCAGCATTGAAGAAACAGCAGCTTCATATGGAGGCTGGATTACTGCATATCAGATTCCTCTCTACCCTTCTCACTGAATTAAGAAATACTTATTTAGTTTGCTGGATCTTTGCAATAAAGAACCTAAGTAACTGGGTGCCTAAGTAGTTAGACTTCTCTCATAGAGGAATCACGTGGGTGCCATGGAACTCCTAATTCTGGCCATCACTCTGGCTCAGCTTTACTTATAATAATGAAAGGAATCATGGCAGATTGTGTATGCCTCCATATAATCTAGTTTTCACTTATTGTAAATATAACCTAGAGAACATCCTGTCCCTGTAACTACTCAGCCACTCCTAATTTGAAGCCACAGGTCCAGTTATGTGCTTCTGTTCCAGTTCTGTTCTCAAATCTCTGCTGAGATGAAGAAAGTTAAGCCTCTTAGCTGAAGCATTGGTACTAATTACTAGACACAGAAGAAAAATGTATGAGCAGAAGAAATATGTGGAAACAGAAGATAATAAAGTATGGAAGTAATTTTTACACTTCTTACTTAGACAGGTTTGTATATAAACTTAAAGAACTCATTTGGGAAGGTTATACAGTTTGACAGAAAGACATTCCAGTTTATTGAACAGCATACTTTCAGACAAAAGTAAGCATTAAAATGGTACTGTTCATCAGTGAACAAATGGTTTCTAAACAATATTGGGCAATGGTTTTTTGTTTGTTAGTTTTCAAGAATCCTGTTCAATTTTGAGAGATGCAACCTGAAGTCTCCTTGCTAATCCCTTCAGCATCAGCCATTTTGCTTAGGATTACTTTAGCATCTCGGGTCTTTTGTGCTTCCATATGAATCTTAGAAGAGCTTTTCTGTTTTTCTGTTCTGTTATGAATGTCATGGGGATTTTGATTGGGATTGCACTGAAGCTTCAAATTGCTTTTGGTGGGATGACAATTTTCACATTGTTAATTCTATCAATACATGAGCATAAAGGGCTGTTTCCATCTTCCAGTGTCTTCTTCATTTTCTATCTTTAGAGGTGTAAGTTTTCATTGTTGAAATCATTCACCTTGATTGTATTTATGTGCTATAGATATTGCTCTGTGTGATGTGAATGTGTTGCTCTGAATGATTGATAAATAAAATGCTGATTGACCAGTAGCCAGGCAGGAAGTATAGGCGGGACAAGCAGAGAAGAGAATTCCGGGAACAGGAAGGCCTAGTCAGGAGATGCTCCCAGACGTCGATGCCATGAGAAGCAAGACGTAAAGATACCAATAAGCCATAAGCCACGTGGCAAGGTATAGATTTATAGAAATGGGTTAATTTTAGATGTAAGATCTAGCTAGCAAGAAGCCTGAGCCATTTGGCCATACAGTTTTAATTAATATAAGCCTCTGTGTATTTACTAGGGTCCAAGTGACTGCAGAACTGGCAGGTGAGAGAGATTTGTCCTGACCATGGGCCAAGTGGGACACAGGAAAACTTCAGCTACATTCATGCCTAGGTATTTTTAGGCTATTGTGAGCAGCAATATTTCTATGATCTTTCTCAGCATTTTCTGTTATTGGTCTAAAAATGTTATCAATTTTTGTAAGTTGCTTTTGTACTTTGACACTTTGCTGAAAGATTTCATGATTTCAGTGTTTCTGGTGGAATTTTTGAGATCTCTTATATATAAAATCATATTTTCAGCTGTGGGCCTGGCTCAATGGTAGAGGAGTTGCCCAGCAAGTACAAGGTACTGGGTTCCATCCTCAGTGCCTCTAACAACAACAACAAAAAGATCATATTTTCTGCAAACAAGGATAATATCTTCTTTACGTATCTATTTCTTTACCGAACAATAGGTAGGTAAAGAAGCCATAATACCCTTCTCTTGTCTTATTGGACTAGATAGGGATTCAAACACTATATTAAAGCAGAATTGGGAAAGTAAAAATCCAAGTCTTACTAAAATTAAATGAAGAAGAGATAAATAACTTAAATGGTCCTACAATGATATTGAAATAACAACAACAAAAGCCTTATAACTGCGAACTGCCCGGACCCGAGCTGAGTCACCGCAGAATGCGTTTAGTCTTTCAAATAACTATTAATTAATGCTTCTCAGATTATTCCATAAAGTGGAAACAGAAGAACTTCCAAATTCCTTCTACAAAGTGTTATTTTAATATTAAGTCCAGGTAAAGGCAAAACCAAAAAGAACTAAGGTCAAAAAAAAAAAACTAAAGGCTAACATCCCTAATGAATATATATGGGACAATTCTCAGGAAAATACTTACAGACTGGATACAGGCATATAACAAAGAGATTATTCACCATAGTCAGGTTAGATTTATCCTAAAGATGCAGAAGGGCTCAACAAATATCAGCAAATAAATGTCAGAAATAATATCAATAGCAAATTAAAGAGAATTAAAGTCCTAAATGATGGAGATGGAGAGATGGTTTAGTGGGTAAAAGTGTCAAGGGTATATACTGACTGCTTTTGCAGTATACCCAAGTGTGGTACAGTTTCCACATCTAGTGATTCACAACCATCTATACCTTTGGTTCTTCTTCACTAAGTGGGTACCTATATTCGTGTGCATAGATACAAACACACAGAGACACATAGAGACACTCACAGAGAGACAGACAGACACACACGCACAGTTTTTAAACTTATTATAAAAGTCATAAATTATTATGTATTATCTATACATCTTCAAAATATATATGAAGCCCAAAGTGGTATCAACAATTCCAAACATTTTATTACTGAGTGAATACTCCAATAAACATGTGTATTTCTAATCTTAAATTAGATGTGAGGGTGAGTGCAGCAAAATAATTCATTCAGAGAGCTGCAGTTTCCTATAGCAAGAGTCAATATATCTAGTGTACCTGAGGCATATATGGGACAGGGAAAGCTTGGGTCAAAATAAATATAAATAATATGAAAAAATGGCCTAGGGTAAAGAAGTTAACAAAGGAATTATTCATAAGGAAAAACAGCCCAAAGCAATTTTCTTTTTTAGATTTCACTCAGACTTCTACAAGTATTTTACACTTTATTAGCTAATGCCTCATCTTTACTAGAATAAAATGCCATGGTCTGGGGGATGTTATTAATCAAAATCAATATTGGAATGGATTACACAATATTCAATGATGAAATGGCAGAAATCCATGTGCTATCAAACTGCAACAACAATAATGTAATGTGGCATTTGGGGGCTCTCCTTTTAAAGGCTAAATTACCATTAGGAACCCAGATAAGACTGCCTGTGTAGTTAATTCTCTTCCCTGTCCTACCTCATTCAATATGTGCTATATTATAACTGGATATAATTGTGTCAATATAAATCTTGATAAGTTGTTAAGACATGGTTATAATAACAAGATATCTTCATACCTAATGATTTATAACAGATCACAATTATTTTAAAGAAAAACTGGAAGGTATTTAGACTTATTATAAAGTTTATGAGGGTTCAAGTTTGAGAACTTGATGAATAATATGACGGGATCTAATAAAAGTATAAAATACTTGGGATATGAAGAAATTGTCTGTGGAGAATCCTCCAGTGCCTACAATGACATGTTTATAAGCCCTTATTTTCTACGTAACTTCATCTTAGAGAATAAGTTACTCTTGGTACAAGGAATGTTTCCCAATTATACATGGATAATCTGCACAATGGTAACAGTATATGTGATGGCTAAATTATTTACTAATAGATCAAAGAGAATTTTAAAGCAACTAGAAATAGGATTGTGAATATTTAGATTAATGGAATCTACTTAAAATATGAAAGTTCTAAAAATTATGCATCTTCCAAGAAAAGGTAGCTTGGTTAAATATTTATTGTAATTGAAAATAGATTCTTCTCTCATACATTGCACCCAACCACAGTTTCCCCCATTTCCCCTGCTCCCAGGTTCCCACATCTCACCTCTCTCCCAGATCCACTCCCCCTGTGTTTCCCTTTTGAAAGAAGCAGGCATCCAGCAAACAACAAACAAATACAACAAATCAAGGTACAACTAGACAAGGCAAAAGCCTCTATATCAAGGCTAGACAAGGCAGCCCAACAGGGTAAAAGGAGTCACAAGAGCAGGCAAAAAGATTCTAATCCAGGAAAAGGGAACAATCTCACAAATTGTTGAGTTTGATAATGCAGATTTTAAGATGCAGTAAATTTAAGACAATGTATGGCAACTTAACAGTGAGAAAAGCTTTGTGATGTGGCATAAATAGAAATTTTATCCAGTTCACCTCACATGTGAGGGAAGAATGTCTCTTGGGTCAGGCACACTACAGAGACACAAGTAGTTAGTTAACAAGAAAGATCTAGATCACATTAATGCAAGTTTTCAAATGAGAAGGATAATTTACATAAGCTCTTAAAACAATAATTATTGAAAAAAAGATGGACAAGAATAAGATGGACATATTACATAACTTGTGAATAAATGCAAATACTGAATTTTATGTGACTTTCCCAAGAGAGAGCGAATGGCCCTTCTCAAAACACTCCAATATGAAGCCCATTTTAACTTGAGCTATGCAGTAAATGCTGACATCTACTTGAATACTTACAATTCCACATTTTCATCCCATTTCCCATGTTTTATGCACTTTGGTTAATAATATTGTGCTTAATAATATTTGGTATACAAAAGTGTTACTTCTGTACTAAGTAACATCAAATAATATATTCAATATATCTTGTAAAAAACTATATTGTAAATATAACTTTAATATTCATAACAATTATTAAATTTTATTTAATGCTGGCATTACTTGCAAAGTCATTAGACAGATGACAGTAAGACTCATACCATTGCAGACAGATGTCTTCACATGTAGTGAGAAACTGACGTAAAATTTTCTTAGGAGGTAATTTCAATAGAAGATTGTGAACCTTAAGAGGAAATAGATTTGATTAATAATGTATTAATTATTTTTTTAAACTTTTAGCTCATGATACATTTCATTTTTTTATTTTATAATTTAATTTTACATATCAGCCATGCATTCCCCTGTCCTAACCCCTCCTGCCCCTCCCACCTTCCCCGCAGCCCACCCCGTTCTCATCTCCTCCAGGGCAAAGACAACCCTGGGGATTCAGCTCAACCTGGAAGATTCAGTCTAGAAAGGTACAGTCCCCTCCTCCCAGGCTGAGCGAAGTGTCCCTGCATAAGCCTCAGGTTCCAAACAGACAGCTCATGCACTAAGGACAGGTCCCAGTCCCATTGCTTGGGTGCCTCCCAAACAGTTCAAGCTAATCAACTGTCTCACTCATCCAGAGGGCCTGATCCAGTTGGAAGCTCCTCAGCTATTGGCTCATAGTTCATGTGTCCATTCGTTTGGCTATTTGTCCCTGTGCTTTTCAATCAATGGGACCTCTTGAAACTGAGAAGCTTTTGTAGAGCAAAGGACATGGTCAACAAGACAAAGCGCCAGCCTACAGAATGGGAAAAGGTCTTCACCAACCCCACATCTGACAGAGGGCTGATATCCAGAATATATAAAGAACTCAAGAAATTAGACATCAAAATGCCCAACAGTCCAATTAAGAAATGGGCCATAGAACTAAACAGAGAATTCTCAACAGAGGAAGTTCAAATGGCTGAAAGACATTTAAGGAATTGCTCAACATCCCTAATCATCAGTGAAATGCAAATCAAAATGACTCTGAGATACCACCTTGTACCTGTCAGAATGGCTAAGATCAAAACACTAAGGACAGCTTATGCTGGAGAGGATGTGGAGCAAGGGGAACTCTCCTCTACTGTTGGTGGGAATGCAAGCTTGTACAGCCACTTTGGAAATCAATATGGTGCTTTCTTAGAAAATTGGGAATCAATCTCCCCTAAGATGCAGCTGTACCACTCTTGGGCATATACCCAAGGAATGCTCAATCATACCACAAGGGCACTTGCTCAGCTAAGTTCATAGCAGGATTGTTTGTAATAGCCAGAACCTGGAAACAACCTAGATGCCCTTCAACTGAAGAATGGATAAATAAAATGTGGTACATATACACAATGGAGTACTACTCAGCAGAGAAAGACAGTGACATCATGAGGTTTGCAGGCAAATGGATGGATCTAGAAAAAAAATCATCCTGAGTGAGGTAACCCAGACTCAGAAAGACAAACATGGTATGTACTCACTCATAGGAGGATACTAGATGTAAAACAAAGATGACTAGACTGCTACTCACAACTTCAGGGAGGCTACCTAGAAAACAGGACCCTAAGAAAGACACAGGGATCACTCAGTGACAGAGAAATGGATGAGATCTACATGAACAACCTGGACATGAGTGGGGGTAATGAAGGGCAAGGTTAGAGGGAAAGAGAGCTTAGGGGAGTGGGAGATCCCAGCTGGATCAAGAACAGAGAGGGAGAACAAGGAAAAAGAGACCATGATAAATGAAGACCACATGAGAATAGGAAGAAGCAAAGTGCTAGAGAGGTCCCCAGAAATCCACAAAGATACCTCCACAATAGACTACTGGCAATGGTAGAGAGAAAGCCCAAACTGACCTTCTCTGGTGATAGGATGGCCAAACACCCTAACTATCGTGCTAGAAATCTCATCCAATGACTGAGGGAAGCGAATGCAAAGATCCATGGCCAGGCCCCAGGTGGAGATCCAGGAGTCCAATTGGCGAGAAAGAGGAGGGACTGTATGAGCGAGACTTGTTGAGGTCATGATACATTTCAAATGACAGTATGCTAACATAAGAGAATTATTAAGTCAGTGCACAATTCTATAAATAAATAAAAATCCACAAGAAGTATGTACCAGTTTGACTCTATCTTTAAGTCAGTGCCTAGATGTTACAAGACATGCTTTTTAAAATGTGTAGTGGCTCATATTTATTGTCAACCTAATAAGATCTAAGATCACATAGGAAACAGTTCACATATCTACAGTACAGCAAGACCAACAGCTGCCCCTCTCACCAAAAAAAAAAAAAAAAAAAAAAGAAAAAGTTCCTTCTCTGTGAATAAATATGTTGGACTTTCAGTCCTGAAATGGTTTGCCTGCGAACATTCTATTGATTGTTTAAGGTCACAGACCTCAGAAGAGAATCTATTGTCACCACTTTACCAGATCAGCATAGTTCCAAACTACATTCTAAATCTTATCCTTATGGCAATAGTTAAGTATAGCTCCCACTCATTTTCAAAGAAGTTTCTCTTTAGGGCAAATGGAGACCACATCAGAAAACCACAACTGTATACAATTTCAATGGATCGTGGAGATCCCAGCCCCAACAAATGCATCTGCACAGCTCCTGCAGCTATGGCTCAGGGAACATTGTGATAGGTGACAGAGAAAAATGTAAATGCCAGAATATTAGGAAGTCTGCTGAAGCTCTCTCCTAGAAATGGGTACATAAACAAGACATGAACAAAGATGATCTCAATAAGCATGATAGCTCATAAGTACAAACGCATCACTACGTCCCATACCCAAAGAATTAAGACAACTATTGCCTGCTGGGAGAGAGATAATTAGCATCTTCCATGGATAAGTCAACTAATTGGTTACCCAATACAAAGTGTTCATTACTGATACTATACATACAAACAACAGAAGTGGACTTAGTAGGTTCTATTTATTTATTTGTTCATATATTCATGTGTGTGTTATTGATACATATATATGTATATATAACAATAATAGACTAAGAATTGGTGAGTAGAAGGGACATGGGAGAGACTTAGTAAAGAAAGGGGAAGGAGAAAGTAATCTATATTTTAATTGAACAAGTATTAAAATAATGAATTTTAGAAAATATGAGATAACAGCTATACAAATACCTCACAAGACCACAAGAAGTGTTTTTAAAGTAATTTGAAATCTAGGAAATGAGTTTGAAATGTAAGTATTGTTATAATTGTTGTTTATTTATTTGGACATAAATACTAAAATTGTTTTAAATAATTGTGATTGATCAATAGAAATACCTTCATCCAGGAAAAGTGGTAGAGGGCTTTATTTGGAGAAAGAAGTAAATACAAGAAGGAAAGGGAGGGAAGAGGGAAAAAACACTAAGGCTTTTGGTAAAGGCCACAGGAAGTCATAATTTTTATTTACCTCAAATTAATACAATGTTTACATGTATACATATATGTATGTATATATATATTTATATATAAACATATTAGTCTAAAAAAAGTTCAGCCAGTCGTGTGTACAATGCCCTTCTTAAAATCTACACAGACCTCTCTCCCCCTCTCACTGTTTGCCTTTTTCTCAAAAAAAGTATTCAAGTTTCTTCTTTCAGATCATATACATATACATTTATGTATCTGTGGCAGAAATGTGACATTTGTCATTGTGAGTCTGGCATAGTGATTATGCTTAATGTTATGATCTCCAATTTTATCTTTTTTTCAAGTTTGTTCTTGGTAACAGAATAAATCTTCATCATGTGTATGTGTCACCTTTTTTTAAATTCAATTATTAGTTGATGGGACCCTGGGTAGTGTCCATAATATAGTTATTGTGAAAAATAACAATTCTCATGATATGTATGCAAGTATTACTGTGATATGCTGCTTTAAGATTCTTGCAGTTAGTATAAAGCATGTCTATCTGGATGATACGTTAGTTCTTGTTCCACTTGTCTGAGTTATGTCAATACTGGTCTCCGGTGTCTGCATCAGTTCACACTTCTTTCAGCAGAGTATGATTCCTCTTCCCCACATTGCAATCCAAATATTGACTGTTGTTTCAAATATTTTCTGGCCATGTGTATTTCTTTTGTGAGTCGTCTGTTTAACTTAGGTGCTCATATTTGATTGGTTTGGATTATTTGGATGATTAACTTTTTGAGTTCTTTATACATACTAAATATCAGCTTCCTGTTAGCTGCACAGCTGTTAAAGATTTTCTTCCATTGATAGACTGTCTCCACTCTGTTTATTCTTTCACTTGCATTGCAATTGTTTTAAACATCATGGAATCCTGCTTTAAGTTATTGGAATTTATTCTGAGTTATTGAAATCTTGTTAAAAATGACTTTGATTATTGTTATATATTAAAGGATCTTCCCCATGTGTTCTTCTGGCAGTTTAGAAGTTTCAGTGTCACATGACAGATAGCTGGCATGTGACCTACCACTGACATCAGGAAGGATGGAGCTTATCCATCTCCAATGTCATTCTCAGGGGATAAATTTACAATCTTGTCCTCAAGGGTCTGGCTGTCTCTCACCTTACTTACTACTACTTGAGCTGAACCTCCTACCACTCTACTTTTGCCTTGCCATTCTACAATCCTCTTCCTCTCTGGGACTCCTTCTTTCACTGTCCATCACCCTATGGCTATGGCAGGTTGAATTCAGGCCCTTGACTTGTAACAGTCAAGTTACCAGAATGGTTTAGTTTTAAATAATGGGTTTTCAGATGGCACCAACCACAATTTTCCAAGCCATGGGAAAAGACAAAACAGAACTCCTCAGCACTGCTGCCTCCCAACACCAGAGATTTCACCTGTTGATCAAGTCACTGTCTCTCTAACCTACAACAAGATTTGAGACAAGAGAATTGTTGACTCGTTTTGTGAGTAGAACTGTCAGTCTCCTTTCACTCTGACCACCTGGCTCATCACGTGGATGTGGCTTTTGCTTTCTCTGCAGTGGCTGCAGCTGTGGGTGACTTCTTTTTACCATCTGTTCTATTTCTTTGCACTGTCTAGTACCATATCAATCACTTTATGAGTTCTAATGTTCATCCTCCCTTTATCTCATTGAAATAGATTAGATTTTTTGTTATCTTGACTATATCTCTTTACCAGGTCATATGTAGGCATCTCAAATCTGCCATCTTTCATTTTTCATGTTTTGATGGCTAAGAAACATAAAATCATTGTGTCATGCCATATTTACACTTCATAATTTTCATTTTTCTGAATTCTGGTTTATGTCTCATAAAGACAGTGACTACATTTTCCCATTATGCTTGTTTGCACAATGTAACTTTGTCCTTTATTCTTAAACTGTACATATCACTATATATATTTTTTCCAGATGGCATTTCCTTCCTTTTTTTTTTCTTCCTGAAAACCTCTCCCTTATAGTTAATGGTTTTTTTTCTGCTTATATTAATGGTAGCTATATGGTGGAAATTAGGCAAGTCATTTTCTTACCCATTTCTGAAATATTCTGATTTGATTAAGGGCCTCCATAATGTGTTTATTTTAAATTGATCATGTATTCCAATTCTATACTGTAGTGGGAATTCTGTGCTCGCTTAGGTGGTAAAGGCCAGGTCAGGTGGCATGAATCAGCATGTGATCAGTCCCCAGATTTACAAGGACTCTGCAACTGGATTTAGCTTATCCTGTATCAGTGAGTCTGTTTTTCCCCCATAGAACTCCTTAATTGATATTTATAGACCATTGAAGCTCTTATTAAAAATGGTGCCCAATGGGGGTATTGATCCACATAGACTTGATAAAGCTTTAAAAAGATTTTTAACACACAGAAACTGAGCTGCACTGGGATTCCTGCTCTTGCAGTCTCATGCCAGCAACAGTGCAGAGATGTGTCTCCCTATAGCTGCCTGTGAGATGGAGCTGCCTGCCAGCTGCCATGAGCCAAGCAGCATGATGAGCTCCTGCAGTCTCTCCCATAGGCAGTAGTACAGAGGCTTCTCCCAGCCCCTGCTGCTCCTGCTGCCTGTGGGCTTGACAGCACAGCTACACACTACTTAATACTGCTTCCTAGAATTGGGGAGGTAAGCATGATTCATTGGTACCTGTGCCATGTTGGAAAGCTGAGCTGGGCAGAGCCAGCAGCCAGGGCTTCCACTTCAGTCATAGTCATTCAGTTTAGCAATTTAAAAACTCTCCTAGTCAGAAAAGGATAAAAATACACAATAAGATTCAGATGGAAAAAAAAACCTCTAAACGGTTATAATATGTTTAAAAATATATGTAGGCTTGGGAGAGAAAAGAAAAAGGATAGAGAAAGTCCTTAAAAAGGAAATAGAGTTTTAAAAAAGCCACATAAAGATGGAAAATAAACAGAGTCTGGATATTGTATATTATTGTGTTGTCTTTGGAAATTTTTTTAACTGCAGAGAGACATTTGATTGTAGGGGCTGCTAAGTTAAACCTATATATATATATATATATATATATATATATATATATATATATATATGTTTGTGTGTGTGTGTGTGTATTGTATCTTGACTTCAAAATTTGGGTCTAAGTATATGTTTCTTTGGAAAAGAGGTTCTGCTTTTGTTTCCACAGGAAGCAAGAGGCTGTGGGTGTGTTCCAGGTTAAAATGGATCAGATTTGATCAAGCGAGACCTCTTAAATCTTGACAGATGGTATCTATCAACAAATGTTATAGCTAGCTGATCTTCCCAGGACTTAACTATTGTCTCAAATTTTCTCAGCATCCCCATAAGATTACCAGTGCCCCTAATCAGCAGGAAGTAGTATAGAAAGCTACACACAAATTTCCAAACATTGTTTATGAATATTTGTTTTTATTTAAAGGAAGTTGATTATAAATGTAATCTCTTTCTAAAGACAAAAGGGGGTATGATATAGAAATGATGAAAAAAAAAGGTAGATTATTGAATTTACATTGATCCAAAAAACAACTGTTAATTTCAAAATACTTTACAGTGATATGGATTTGGTTTATTTATACAAATTTAAGGTCAATTTTGTTAGAGTATATGTTTATTTCTACTCTTGTTTAAAGTATTGTTTTGCAACTCATTTAAAATTTTAATGTATAATTAAGAAATACAAATTAATAATTAGTCATCCATGATAATCAAACTTATCATCATGCTAGTTAAGTTTTCTAGGTATACAAAGATATATTTTAATTAAGTAGGAAATCTTCAAACACTTCAAAGACCTACAGAATATGGCATTTAAAATGTTTTAAAAACTTAGACTTTTCTGAACAGTGAGACACATCTACTCCTGGCTATAGTGGTATTCTATTTGTACTGAAATGTGATTTTATTTGTATATTAATAAATAAAGTTGCTTAGGGGTCAGAGCTATTAGCAAGCCATAGCGAAAGCCAGGGCGGTGGTGGTGCACGCCTTTAATCCCAGCACTTGGTAAGCAGAGCTAGGTAGATCTCTGTGTGTTCAAGGATACAGCTAGCATTGGAGACACACGCCCTTGATCTCAATACCAACCATAGAAAACTTGGGAGGTCTGGACAGAGAGGCAGTGACGAGACAGCCACGTAGTTAGTTTATAACCAATGAGAAGGAAGAAACAGGACTCCTTATCAATCAACCGCACAGGAAGAAACTCCCTTTTCGGAGAGCTCTCTTGGCGGGAGAAGCTAGCTGGCGGAAAGCGGGTAAGCTTCTGGCTCTGACCTCTTGGGCTTTCACCTTTACATTGGCTCTGTGTTTCTTATTTAATAAGGCGGTCGGTTACATCTACACCTGGCAGCACCAATTACTTCAAAGAAGATGATAGCCATTGAGGAAACTCTTTATGGAGTTTGCTTACAATATACAAAAGGCTAGCCCTAGCCGTTTGGGCAAGAAACTGCTCTTGCTGGACTGCTTGACAGTATGATGTATAAACTGGATGTACAGGACCCATAAGACAATTACCACTGAACTTTGCCTGAACAAGGTGGGATGGTCCTTCATGTTCCTGCTTTGCAGAAGAAGCTGACAGACATTCTGCAGGACACAGAGGTATGCGACTGATGAACTTTTCCATTACACAGAACAGTCCTTCAAATTTCCTGCTTCATTGAAATGTATGCCACAGACTCTAGGTCTGTAGGCTGAAGGTAGATGCTCCAACATTACAGAGAAACTTTGAGTGACTGTCCAGGCAACCAGATGTCTCTGTCATTTCTAGAATCTTGGAAGTTGCTTGCAATGAACTTCCTGTTTACTTAGATAATATTATGTCCTTCTGGTGTCTTTGATGGAGTTGAAGACTAGATAGTTATAATTACAGTTTTCCTTGGTTATGATAAAGGGTAAATTAGATGTAAAACTTTAGACTCACAAAGATAGGATAAATGATGGGATATTTTCTTTAATTTTGCCAAATACAAATAAACTAGATATTGAAGCTGTAATACTTGCTTGATAACTGTTATATGTAGTTTTACTATGTTGAAATGTAAACCTTCCTCTTTGATTAGACAGAAGAGGGGAATTGTTGTGGGATGGTCTTTCTGTACACTATGAATATGTGTTGCTACCATTGGTTAATAAAGAAGCTGCTCTGGCCTATGGCACAACAGTTTATAGCCAGGCCAGAAACCCAAGAGAGATAGAGGGAGAAGAAAGGCAGAACAAGGCAGAGGCCAGTCTGCCACCCAAGGAGCAACATGCCAGTAGACCTGTAACCCCACGGCCACATGGCAATACATAGATTAATATAAATGGGTTAATTTAAGATGAAAGAGTTAGCTAGCAAGAATCCTGAGCTATAGACCAAATAGTTTGTAATTAATATTAAGCCTCTGAGTAATTATTTTATATAAATGGATGCTGCCCATGCGGGACTGGGAGGGACTGAGAAAAATGTTCCTCTATATTATACCTTCAAATACTGTCTCATTTTGAGATACTATGGATTGGAACTTTCACATTTGAATTTTAGAAAAAAGAAGTTCTCTAATGACTCCATTTCTTGCTAGATGCATAGTTAACTATATAGGCCTTTAAGTACCGTTATAAAATTTTCTGATGCTTAGTTGTGTACGAGAGTGTAAAATAGATAAAAAGTTCACATTATCTTCTCAGAAGCAGAAAACTGGTTATTATTACTTAACATCATGATTTGAAAGTTTTCTTTGCATTTTGACCTATACTGTAGGTGTAGAAATGTCAGTGATCTTTGTAAAGTTGTATCTCTGTTTCTAATACATATTTGCTTAAACTAAGTTTTTTAAATTATTTTTAATTCCTCACATAGGGACTTTATATGTCTTGTCTTTAGTTTTATTTTCTAGTATATTTAATAATGATATTTAAATATGGTTTAATTTCTATATCCACCTTCTTGTCAGCGTATGTTCTTTGCAAAATCTTACACATTTAAGCCCTTATGCCATCAAGTACTCTCTGTCAATACTTTATCTCCGTTATTCTTATAGAATTCTGATCAAACATGACAGGACAGGACACTTGATTTTCTTGTTCTTCAACACTGCTCACTTTTGTTTTCTTGTTTTAAAACTGTTTCTCATACAAATAATTTCTGTGGAAAATTCTCCATACATTATGTGTTTAATTATTACTTACAAATGTCTATTGACTGTGTTCAGTGATTTTGCTCTGAAACAGCATGCACAATCTCAAATTTCCATTTAGTTCATATTTTCATTTCAGTTTTAAAACTGTCCCCACATACATTCATTTCACTATATTCTTTTTGACTTTTGAATATCTTTTAAATAGTTACTCTGAAATTGTTTTCCTAGAAATTTTATCATTTGGTTAGTTTAAATCCTGAATTTTATTGATTAATTTTTTTCTTCTTATAATTTTTATTGTATGCTATACAAAGATAATAATTTGCAGGCATTCTGGTTTCCGTTAACTTCCTCAGATGAGTGTTGTGTTTTGTTTTTCGGTAGTGAAAATTGTAGTTGTTAGTTTTGAATCATGGGAACTTCGTGTTATGTTTTATTGGGAGTGCACTATTGGGATTTACTCTTTGAGGGAAGGCCTACGTCTTGACCCATAATCTGTCACCTGTCTTCTCGTGACTCACTGAGAAGAACCCACTATCAAAATTTCTGTTTGATTTTTCTGTGGCTAAACTGAGATATACACCTGGGGAAGTTGGTCTCTTATTTGGTATTTTCTGCTATTATTATTACAGTCTTCTGCTGGCACAGTAAAAGAATCAGCCAAGACAATGGGGATAATTGCACACCTTTGTGTCCTTCTACTTTCCAGAATTTGAATTTGTAAGTTCCAGCCACTCAGAGTTCTACACTTTGCCCTTGGTGATCTCCAGGTAGGGAAGCAGCACAGTTCTGCTTGAATACATCACCACTGCCTGGGAAAGCATTAAATAGCGATGTGTGTTAGGTCAGGCTGATAAACGTTACTCTGGCATATGCAGACCAAACCCCTCTTGATTTATACCTGTAAGCAAGAGTCAATTATCCTGCAAAGAATGATAGCATGACTGGAATAATTCCTTGTAACCTGCACATTCTTCAATGATGTATATGGAGTGTCACTGAGGACATTTTGAATGATAGTAAACAGCTTTTGTTTCATTTTATTAAATGTTTAAGATAAAATAAGTGAAGAGATGTGTTTAAAGCTGCAAATAAATATAGAGTATTTCTCTAGAACACCATGCTAAAAACGTAATTTAGAACTAAATTTGAATTCAACATGTGGCACTTCAGTTACTGGGTCTAAGACTTGTAACGAAGAATAAATAATAAAGCTTTTAAATGCTTTATCAGATTCAGTGAGGGAAAGGATGTTTTCCTTACAGCTGATAGGACTAATACATCCACAATAAAAAATGTCAGTGAGCAATCACTCTGTGCATGCACACTTGCAGAGTGTGTTTGGCATGTTCATGAGGAAAGACTGATGCCCGCAGATGTCATTTTTTTTCTCCTTCAAAACAGTTTATAACCCCTTCAAAATCTTTCTGACAGCTTTAACTGACACAGAGGAATCAGTCAGCTCAGTTTGATTGATGAACTTTGATTTTATGAAGTGGAAGGTCTGCTCTTAGAATTTTAGAACATTTTTCTTTCATTTTCTCTCTTACATAATTTCAGAAATTGTCCACAAATCATTCTTACAGATATGCTTGTGAAACTGAATTTAACAAAGCTAGTTAATTAAAAATACAACTATGTTCAGAGAACAAAACCGGAGCTTCTTAGCCTAAGCATTCAGCTATTCCCACACTGTCTTTTCACTTCTCTAACTGAAATGCTTTGTCCATAATCTTGCCTTTCCTTGTGCTTGTAAATGGATGGAAAGCCTAACTCTGGAAGGATTAAAATGTAATATTCTGGGTAAATAATTTTACACAAGTAAACACATACTTCTAAGATAAACATTATATACTATGACACAGAATGCTTTTAAGATATTATACCCTATTGGATAAATCTGTATTCCTCTTCCATTTTTTAAACAAAACTTTGTTTACTAAATTACAAGAAATGATGCAATTAATGTTTGAAATAAAACGAACAAAAATTACTATTTGAAGCACAAGTCACTAGATAACATGAGTTTTTTTTTTTAAACTTTTCCTTTTTTGTATAATTTTATTTCTGACAATTTTAATGTCTTGGAGTTCTGTCTAAAAAATTTAGACACTGTTTAAAGGTCAACCTTGAAGATGCCAGTCACTGGAATCACTGTAGTAGGGAAAATAGTCACAGTGTTTCCTGTGGGTATCAGCTTGTCAGGTGTGAGCGATTGGCATCACCACATTACATAGGTGCATTCTGGCTTTTGTCCCTACAAAAAGGAATAGTGATTAATATTTACTTTACTGACAATACAGAGAGATACATATTTCTCTTTCTCAACTCAATCTCTTTGCCAATTATTTTTAATAAGAAACATTTACTTTGCTGGGGCCTTCTTTCTATTAAACCATACTCCATGAAAAGAGCATAGACCTTCGCTTTCTGTGGCAAGGTGCATGTTATCTTTTCAATTCCTCATTGCTGTCAAATATTTGTCCCTTGATTGCCAATCAGATAGTAAGTATTGGCCTTTTACATATTCTCTTTTACAACTACTATTAATATTAGAAACTAAAAGAGAAGGCATGCATTAGGTGAAAAAAAAAGTATAAAGAATCTGATGATGGGTTCTCTGAGAGAGTAACTAAACAAACTTTTTGACTTTCTTAATATTTACTTCATTTATTGTTGCTGCTAGTGAAATACATTTATAATTGCCACTGAGGTATATTTCACTGAATTCTTACTTTGTTACATATAACATTGAAGTTATATTTGGACTATTTGTGTAATTTTGTGACTAATTACATAACTGTATTTTTTATTGCTGAACCATATTTCATGCAGAAACCTAAAACACAATTATGGTGTTTCAACAATTGCAATAACATTAATAAAAATAAGCAATGACAAAGTTTTTCAAATGTCTAATTTTTTATTGCTACCAGAGTAGTCATAAATGAATATTTCTTATAACATGAAGTCTTAATCTGTTGTTTCCATGGAATGAAAGAGATAAATTATAGTTCACTAAATTCATATTTGTTGATCACAAAAAGGTGTGTGAAATATGTAGTGGCTAAAGCATTGGCTTTAAGAGGTTGAGACACATCCATTATCTTATTCAAATTCTCTAAGTTCTTCCAACATTCAAAAGGCTGTATGTTAGAGAGAATGTCAATAATGATCCAATTAAAAGAATTATACTACTAGATGTTTGGCATGATGAAGCATACTCTAGATTGCAATTGAGTTTCAAAGTCTCTTGATGACTGGCCAAGTCCAGTCTGCTGGCATTTCTTCCTGATTCTGCTATGCTGAGTAGAATGTCAAGGGCCTGCTTTGTTTCAAGACGAAAGTGTAATGAGCTGGCGCTGAAGAAACTAGGATTGGCAGCATTTTGCTGGACATTTTCCGATGCTGATGTAGTTCTACTTATTCAAGAATTTTGTTCAGTTTTTTTACAGTATGAGACTTTGAGCCCATGCCCGACCCATAACACCCTAACATAAATATTCCTAATGGCAGAACCATTTCATAAAGGTGAGAATGGCAGCCAGGTAAACGTATCGCGGTCTTAAGTAAGTTACCAAGGAGAAAGAGGATTTATTTGCTTGACAGAAAAATGAAGAAATGATGCTACTATGGGTCACCTTAGCAACTGATTAGGTGTTGATTAAGGAAAAAATGATAAAATCTCTATATGAATTCAAAGTTTAAAAATAGGACCAGTAGATAGAGCTCGGGGTGTCTGTTGAACATTGGCTTACAAATGTTGGGAGCTGTCTTCCCTCTGGACCAACCGGTCATTCATCTTCCAGAGATCCTGCAGTAAGGAGAAATCCATCCTCCTGCAATCAGTCCTAAACCCTTGTTAAATATTGCCAAATGCCATTTAAGAATATTTAAACAATATTGCTTTCTAAACCCCCCCCCCCCCACATACACACATATGTGTAGGCTCATGGGGAATAAAAGCAAAGGGCAGGTTAAAAATTCGGCTTTTTAATAGATATTTTGTTAACTATTTTTGCTGGAAGCTACAAGTCTCCTCTATGATCAGCACTATGATGACACTGATATGAAGCTCAATGAGAAAAGAAATGGGTGATTAACACCTATGACTTCTGTTTTGTTCAGATTGGGCTTAGTTTAAATTCCAGGTGAAGAAACACATTCTTCTTTTAACTGGACTTTATGGGGCCCCACATGCTTGCAAGCACTATACTACCAAGATTCATGCCCAGGTAACATTGCTTATTGATGAAATCTTCATGATTTCTATTCCTTTACTAAGTAAGAATTCTTAATGCTAGTATTCTTATTAACTGTATTTGAAGATATGGTTCTCAAATGTATTAGCATTCTCAGAGTAGATAAAACTTCATTTGTGAGGATGTTTGTAAAGCCAATTTAATTTAGCTTAGTTATTTGATTTTTTTGCTCTTTTAAATCTCTCTCTGTCTCTCTGTCTCTCTCTCATGTGTGCATGTGTGTGTTCATGTGGGTGCATATGGATGGGTGAATGTTCATGCACCCACCAGAGATCAATTTTTGGACATCTTTTTCTATTGCTTTCCAACTTGATTTTCGAGACAGGGTTTCTTACTTATCCTGGAGTCAATTATTATCTAGCTCTGGCCAATGAGCTCTAGGAGTCATCATGTCTCTCCCTCCCCATCCCAGAAATAGGTTGTAATCTATTGACAAGTCAGGCTTTTATGTGGACTTGAACTTAAGCTCCCATGGTTGCACACTTTACCAACTTAGGCATCTCCCCTGCCTCAGCTTTTTAAACCGTCCTTACTGACAATGTGGTGACGCTTATGTGGTGGTATTGTGTTCCCCAAAATATTGTGCACCCTAATAAACTTATCTGGGGTCAGAGACAGACCAGCCACAATATTAAACATAGAGGATAAGCAGTGGTAGCACACGCCTTTAATCCTAGCATTCCAGAGGCAGAAAACCATCTGTTCAAGGATACAGCCAAATATGATTCACGCCTTTAATCCCAGAAAGCGAGCCTTTAATCCCAAAAATGAGCCTTTAATCCCAGGGAGTGATGGCAGATAGCAGAAAAGTATACAAGGCGTGAAGACCAGGAACTAGAAGCATTTGGCTGGTTCAGCTTTTAGGTTTTGAGCAGCACAGTTCAGCTGAGAGCCATTCGGATATGAGGACACAGAGGCTTCCAGTCTGAGGAAACAAGATCGGCTGAGAAATTGGCCAGGTGAAGTTAGCTGTGGCCTGTTCTGTCTCTCTGATCTTCCAGTGTTCACCCCAATACCTGGCTCAGGTTTGATTTTATTAATAAGAACTTTTAAGATTCATGCTGCACTCTTAAGTGGTGGGTACAGATATAGCACAGAAATGAATTTTGTTTCATAAAAACACCTTCGTTTCCTATGCAGTAAGCAATCTGCAAAACAAAACCAGAGAACGACAGTGTGAGTCATAGCCAATTTTTTAATCTCTGCAACAAAATACCTGAAAGTAAAGCAATTTAAGGAAATATGGGTTTACTTTAGCTTTCATTTGGGATACAGTCCATCATGACTGGGAAGGCACGGGGACAGGAGAATAAAGGAGCTGGTCTTGGCGCTTACCATTATGAAGCAGAGAAAGAGAGTAAGGGTGCTCAACTCACTTTCTTCTGTTTAGCCGAAGACCCCAGCCCATAGAACGGTACAGCCCATCTTTAGAGTGGGTTATTCACAACTCATTTCATTCAACCTAGAAAATTCTTTAGGGGCAAGTGAAAATGTATGCCCTGGGTGATTCTAGAGCCTGTCAAATTAACAGTATTAACATTCACAGTGGGGAGACAGCCAGTCCTCTTTTCTCTATAGTGAACACATTATAATAGCATGTTGACAGATTCGCTCATTGGACAGATTTATGGGTCCACCTCATCTGTCCAGAAGGTTGGCTCATAGCTCCAAAATAGAGTCAGCACACCTGGAGAAATAAAGGAATGCATAGCTCTGAAGCAGAATGTTTGCTTCTCAGAGACAGGGAGAGAGAGGTGAATTAAGGATGGCCAGTTAACTTTCTCTTATTTGCCCATGAGACAAATCCTCTCAACAGTCCATGACAGAATGCTGAGCAAAGTAATGGAAACAAAATCCTTTCTTATGGAATGTAATAGTAGAAAAATGAAATTAACTTCAGTCATGTGCTGAATGGTAAGATATACTGAACAATGTCCATACTCTTTTGCTCTTTAAGCTTCAGAGCGTCACAAATTCCCCAAAAGTTTCTCTCCCAAAGGAACAACAGAGAAGCTGAACGCAGGTTATTTTGATGGGTGATGTCTTTCTGTATGATGTGAATATGTGTCGCTCTGATCGGTTGATAAATAAAGCCATTTGGCCTATGGCAAGGCAGCTTAGAGGCAGGCGGGAAATCCAAACAGAGAGACAGAAAGAAGGCAGGGAGAGACGCCAGCCACCACGAAGGAGAAGCAACATTCCAACAGACCAGTAAAGCCACGGAACATATGGCAAAACATAGATTAATAGAAATGGGTTAATTTAGGATATAAGAGCTAGCTAGTAATAATAACTAATAAGTCTGACTAATGACCAAGCAGTTTTAATTACTATAAACTTCTGAGCGATTATTTTATAAGTGGCTGCAGGGCTGTAGGGCTTGGTGGGACCCAGAGAAAACTTCCAACTACATACATTATTTGATGCCATTGCTGCCCTGGTTTAGCTATTTTCATCTCCAGTTTGTTAAATTTTTGCAGGAGCAGACTCAAGCATTCAAGGCTCCTCAGCACATGCCTGGCATTGCCAAAGTGGTCCTGTGCCATTCATCACTGGTTAACTAATCTTTGACCACAGAAAATATTGAGCTATTTATAATGCAGTATTTATTTTATGGATAAGAGTTCTAGAACAGAAGATGCTGTTAATAGACACATAATGCTAAGTTAATAAACATGCAATGCTAAGTTAATACATATATGGTGCTGTCAATAAATGTGATACTGGGTTAATAAACATGATACTAATTTCATATTTTTACCACAAAGAAACTGAAACTGAGAGACACAGATTGAAGTGAAACCTCAAAACTAAGGTACCAACCACTTGCTGACCTCCAAAGCTCTCATTAGAGTGGCTGTATTTCACATGTATAGCTCTCTTTACACACACACACACACACACACACACACACACACACACACACATACACACACACACACACACACACAC
>CABHPP010097629.1:0-13459 GCA_902168425.1 Peromyscus attwateri | reverse complement strand
AGACAGGGGAACCAGGAAGGACGCCCTTAAAAGCTGGTCTAGGCCTCAGAATGTAAAGGGTTAAGTCACTGCAAGTCAACCCGCATTTCTGTGGCGCGTTTTACAAGCGGTGGAATTCCTGGGGCCACCTATTTTGCCCCTCGAGGAAAATATTAATCGAGACACAAGGCCGTCCGCTTTCCCTCCTGCAGTTTGACTGGATTAAAACAGTTCATTACATTTTATGGTTAATGAGCGCATTGTCTCTCAGCCGGAGTAACCAGGCACAAAGGAGGAAGATGACCGAATGCTGTAGGGGGCGCTCTCTTCCCCAGTTGTCGAGTTAGACGTAGTACCGCTTTTAGTGCAAGGAGAGCTGGTACAGAGCTATCATAGTAGCATGCATACTCTAAACGGAAGTTTAATAGTTTATCAACAACCTTTCCTTTGTGAACAGCACATTCCCACAACTTGTGGGAGTGGCTGGAAAGGGCTGGCACAAATCGTTAATTCATTTCAGGAGCGCCCAGGGAAAGCTGAGGAAATAACAGTGTCTAGAGATTATGACTTTACAACTGGCATTTGGTCTTAGAGCACCTTGCTTTCCTCCTCCGTCCAGCCCGGTGATTTTTAACACTCTCCTAGAACACACAGGCCGAGTCTGCAGGATAAACAGGCGATGAGGAAAATGTTCTAAAAATAGACCCCCTGGCTCTTGGCCCAGGGCACTTTTATGTTCAGTCTTTGGCTGGCTGCTGCTCAGAACCCTTTCCCGATGTGGGGGAGTCTTACAGAAGAGTTGGGGGCCAGGGAAGGGAGAGGAACTTTGGGAATTATCAAAAGAGCGGTGTATTTCCAAAAGGTCTCCAAGTTCAATAGGCAGGACATGCAGAACAGGTAGGGGAAGTGTCTGGGAGGTGGGGGCCCTGCACTGAAGGCTGTCCTTTGGCTGAGTTCAGTGTTATGTTTGGAATGTCAAGGTTAGTACTCGAATGCACCCTGGGATTGTCATCCGCCTACAACATCTATTTCAGCAATTTCTAACAAGCTGCATAAACTTATTAATATGAGGATCATTTATTAAACTTGTTTGCCTTTTGAACCTGATGATTTCACCCCGCTGCTCCCTGTAATGCTCTCCTGTCTATTTTCAGGACTAGCTAGGTCCAACATCCTAACCTGGCATACAAGCCCTTCATGAGCTGGCCTCTTTTCATGTCCCCAAGCACATAACTCACTCATGTGCCACACTGAATTCCTTACACACCCCCCCCCCTCTCTCTCTCTCTCTCTCTCTCTCTCTCTCTCTCTCACACACACACACACACACACACACACACACACACGTTCCTAATTATGTGTTCAATCCTTGACTGGGTTGGACACCCCTTAGGGAGGGGGTGATGTGGTTAGAACCCATTCAAGTCTTGAATTCTAGAAAAACAAAAATTTAGACTTAAGATGTTTGCCCAAGGCTGTGATGCTGGGGAAGCTCTTTAAGTAATGCAAGGATGGAGAAATCCTTCCACTGGCATTGGGTAGGAAGGAAGTGTATGGTTTGTCTGGGGCCTGGACTAATTAAAAAAAACAAAAAACACAAACAAACAAACAAACAAAACAGTTGTGTATGCCTATAATCCTCAGAGCCTGAGACAGAGAGATGATCATGAGTTCAAAGCCATCCTGGATCACACAGGGAGGCTACACAACAAGACCTTGTTTCAAAATAGAACAAAGACAAACCAAGAAGAAGATTGTCTAGGTATGGACTGTTTACGTCAACTAGACACAAGCTAAAGTCATCTGAGAGGAGAGAACCTCAACTGAGAAAATACCTCCATAAAATGGGGCTGTAGACAAGCCTGTAGAGTATTTTCTTAATTAGTAATTGATGGGAGATGGCCCAGCCATTGTGTATGACGCTATCTCTGGGCTGGTGGTCCTGGGTTTTATTAGAAAGCAGGCTGAGTGAGCCATGGAGAGCAAGCCAGTAAACAGCACCCCTCCACAGCCTCTGCATCAGCAGCATCAGGGTTCCTGCTCTGTTTGAGTTCCTATTCTGATTTCCTCCAATGATGGACTACAATGTGGAAGTGTAAGGCGAATAAACCCTTTCCTCCCCAATTTGTGTTTGGTTATGTGTTTCATCACAGCAATAGGAACCCTAGCTAGGACAGTTTCCATACAAATCAAACACCTTATGACTTGCATGAGTGTGAGGTACACTACTCATGGGAGGTTGTGGGGGGAGGAGGGAGGAAGGGAGTGGGAGAGAGAGAGAGAGAGAGAGAGAGAGAGAGAGAGAGAGAGAGAGAGTCCTGAAGCTAAGAATATAAAAGCTGGTTTCAAAGCCCTGAATCTCCTTGGTCTGTCACAGGCAAATGTAAAACTCAATTGTTCATTCTGATACTTAGTAAAATAAATAACGCCCACTGCAGATGAGCTTGAGAAGTCAGAACTCAGGCAGACTAGATGGTTCGGGCCTCTAATGCCAGTAGGATGGCAAGTTCAAGGCCTACCTAGGCTACAACATGAGCTCAGGCCAGTTCAGGTAACTTATCAAGACTATGTCTCAAAACAAGGAATGAGTTTTTTGTTTTGTTTTAGAGGGTGGGTATGAAATTTAATGGCCCTATATCCAATACCCAGAACCACACGCACATAAAAAAAAATTTTTTAAAGATAAAGGAAATTATAAACCAAATTAGAAAACGAATCACATGAGATTTATAAGTTTGTAGACCTATAAATGGGAGCATTAGCCCTGAAAGTCCTTGAGATAACAGAATCACATGAAAAAAGGGGGTATAAAGTGTTACCCCTGCGTGAGGCTATAGTTAAATGGCAGAGCATCTTTTCAGAGCCCTGGTTGGATCTCCAGTCCTGGGGGATGGGGCAGCAGTAGTCAGAATGTAGAGCAGAGCATAGATCAATTGGAAAGGCTACAAATACTCAAGAAAACTCAGTATTTACACTTAAAATTTTCAGTGATTGGATGTATTCCTGTTAAGACAGTAGAAATATGTTAGAAGAACACATCACTTGTTTGTCCAGTACCAAAAAGTATATATGTAGGTATATATATGTGTGTGTGTGTGTATATGCAATAACAATTAATGAAGGAAGAGGCCACGAATTTTAAGGAGAGTGAGGAGGCATATATGGGAGGGTTTGGAGGGAGGAAAGGGAAGGGGAAATGTTGAAATTGGATTATAATCTCAAAACATTTTTAAAGTATAAAAATGACATAAAAAGAAATAACTCACAAAAAAAGGAAAAGAAAGAAAAGTAATAATTTTACTTATGGGTTCTGTGTCAGAAATCTTAAACAAGAGTTGGAAAGACAACTTTAGTGGGTAAGAGAAGCGGCAGCCTTTGCAAAAGACCCAGGTCCGATTCCCAGAATGGGCATGGCAGCTCACAACTGTCTGTAACTCCAGTTCCAGAGGATCTAATGCACTCCTCTGGCTTCCCTGGGTACCACACGCACACA
Organism: Peromyscus attwateri; assembly: GCA_902168425.1. Taxonomy (NCBI): domain Eukaryota; kingdom Metazoa; phylum Chordata; class Mammalia; order Rodentia; family Cricetidae; genus Peromyscus; species Peromyscus attwateri. The sequence continues at coordinate 9,987 of CABHPP010097629.1, read as the reverse complement.
TGGTACACAGAAATACATGCTTATATTCATACACATAAAATAAAATAAATAATAAATCTTAAATAAAATATTAGCACACAGAACCTCAGCAGCTTACGGCACAAACAGATCACAAGAGAAGAACTGAAAACACAACACATGCTAAAGAATCCTGAGAATTGAGCGTCCAAAGACACACAGACACTCCTGCAGCATGAACAGAACCAGGGGTGCCGCTCAGCTCCGAACCACCAGCAACATGCTTGCTGGAAATCCTGAGGCTAAGTGACAGGTGAATCCCTCCCTCCCTCCCTCCCTCCCTGAAACTGAGAACCCTCCTGCCATAGCCCTTTGAGGGCTAGGATTTCAGGCCTGTGTCACCACACACAGGCTTTAAACTTTGCAAGTTAAGAATGCTTTGGAGGGGGCTACAGTGTTAAGAGTGCTTGCTTCAGAATTATGAGGAGCAGAGTACGGGCACACATGTGCACACACACACACACACACACACACACACAAACCACACCACACCAAATGGATTTTAAAATGGAGTATTTTGTTAATAAGTCACTGACTACATAGCTGGAGTTTTATGTGTCTAGGGCTAGAAAACCTTTACCCAAACGAGGGGTCTGTTTCTCTCAAGTAAGAAACCTGTATATAGGTGGCTGCTGTGGTTCAGTCTTGCTTGTTTCAAGGCTGGCCAAAGCTTGCGTGTGTTCACTGTTTTGGTAGATACTGCAGGATTGCTCTCCTAACCCTTTGACAATAAAGTATGAGATTGCCTGTCTGCCCATATCCTTTCTCTTTCTGCCTTCCTCCCTGCCTTCTAAGGAGTCTCACCATGTGGCCCAGGCTAGCCTGGAGCTCATTTTCCTCTCTGTCACCTGGGATTGCAGACATGCACTACCAGGCCCAGTTTCTACTACTACTACTACTACTACTACTACTACTACTATTATTATTATTCATTTGCTCATTTTATAGGTTTAAAAAAAGCTATCTCAATGTCTCAATTTGCATTTCTTTAATTATGAGCGAGGCTGTACAAAACATTATTAAATTTACATTTAATTAGCACATAGAGAAAAGGGTTTCTCATGACACTTTCATACACTGTGTATCATTGTATTTTGTTCTGGGTCACCCACCCATCCCTCCGCTCCCTCCCGCTAGCTCCCTTTCTCCTCCTCTTTTGCTTTCAAGCACATGCACTGCTTACTCTCTCACTCCCGGTCTCCCCTCCTTCTTCCTTTTGTCTCATATTCCTCTTTCCACTTTCATGTCCTATCCACACAGTTGGGGGGTGAGAAGTTTAAATCTAGATTCTACATATGAGAGGAAATGCGAGATTTTAGATTTAAACTTCTCACCCCCCAAAATAACATAATGATTTCCAGTCACACTCATTTTCCTGCAAATGTTAGGACTTGTATTTCTTTAAGGCTGCATGAAATCCCATGTGCATGGGCACCGCTCTCTTCATCCATTCATCTGTTGATGGGCATCTAATCTCTTTCCATGTCTAGGCTACTGTGAGGAGTACAGCAAAAAAACATGAGTGTTCAAGCAACTCTGTGGGAGCCTTTGGATACCCTGAACAGAAAATCTAGATTGGCCACTTTTATGTCTTTATTTGTGAACAGTCCGTTACAGCTTTGCCTAGCACTCTCTGTGTGTGTGTGTGTGTGTGTGTGTGTGTGTGTGTGTGTGTGTTTCATGTCCCTAGGTGCTAGATGAAGTTCCAAATTCCACAGTGAAAGGTGACTTGTGACAGACCCTGGGCCAACTGTGGGGCAGCTTCACTTCACATTTCAGAGTCAAGATGACTGGAATTTTAAATAATTGAATACATGTGGACGGACTTCCGGTTCACCCCCAGCTGTGACGATCCCAAAATGTGGAGTAAAATGCACAACAGTGGGAGAGACAGGAAGCCGGTATGAGCTGTTCCGGGCCCATGGAGGGGAAAGGGCACTGTGCATGGTGTCCTCGGTCCCTCACCACCCTGGATTCCACTCTGCCTGGAATTCTGAGAGATAACAGCAAGTTCACGTACAGGATGTTTCCCTGGAACATGCTGTTTTGCTGAGACCTCAGAGGTGTCAGTCCGACGAGATGGATGACTTGTATTCGGCTGTTTCTTTCATGAAAGTCAGCCCCAGAACACTGTTCCCACAGGCAAAGGGCCTATGAGACTGCCTGCTGAGGACCACAAGGCTGGAGAAGTTAAGTCCACTACTCAAGGCTACATTGCTGTTTAGACACTAGTGACTAGTTAGGATCCACACTCGGCATTACTCTATTTTACACGTAATGACTCATCACATTTTCATAAGAATTCTATGTAGTAGAGAGCACTAGATCTTTATTTAACAGTTGAAGAAACTGAGGCCCAGAGTGATTAAATGACTTAAGGTGACACTTACAGCTAGGAGAGTGAAAGCAAAGACTCCAACCAGAAAGACACTTGAGCTCCAGAATCTTGGCCAGAACCACTACACTCCATCTTTTTGTTGAAGACACACTACACTTGTCTTAGTTACTTTTCTATTGCTGTGATAAGACATCATGACCAAGACAACTTATAAAAGAAAGAGTTTATTTGGGGCTTGCAGTTTCAGAGGGTTGGAGTCTGTGATTGTTATGGATGGGAGCATGGCAGCAGGCAGACAAGCACGGTGCTGGAGCAGTAGCTGAGAGCTCACACCTTGATCCAAAAGCATGAGGCAGAAAGAGCTAATGGGGAACTGTGTAGGTTTGAAACCTCAAAGCCTGCTTCTAGTGACATACCTCCTCCAGCCTCCTAATCCTTCCCAAACAGTTCCACCTACCAAGAACCAAGCAGTCAAACCTATGTACCAATGGAGACCATTCTTAGTCAAGCCACCATAAGAATCAGATTCTAATAGTTAGACAAGGAGCTGCCAAACTTAAAAAGATTTTTTTTCACAGCTTAGTGCATTCCACAAGGTAAGTATGCTGTAAGTGAAAGACAGATGTTTTAAAAGACTCTGCTATGTGAATTTTGTTCATTTTTGCTTTGATTTTCTTATTTTTGCTTTTAGTTTTTTTTCTCTTTTTTTTGAGAAGCTGATGATTTGACCCATTTGATGATGAGTTTGTCGTCATGTGTGCTAGACACAGCTTTACCAGTGAGTTATGACAGTATTCCTCTCTTTTCTCTTTATATTCTTCCCCTTATTATTCTTAATTTTTATTATATCTTTTTAGTAGTTCCATACATTAATTACATGTATTTAGATCACGTCCAGACCCCACCAGCATCTCTTCCTCCAGACTTCACGCTTCCTCTTTCTTTTTCTTCTTTGTAACTCACTGAGTCCTCTATGTGCATGGGTGTACAGCCATCCACTGAAGCCTGGACAACTTACCATGGGCCACAGAGTTGAAGAACACTGACTCAGTAGCCTTCACCAGCCAAAAGCTCCTCAGTTAGGGATGGGGCCCTGTGAGTCCCTCCCCTGTCCATGATAGAGTGTCCACTGGCTTGATCTGCTACGATCTGCGCAGGCAACCAAAGCTGCACTAGCCCCTGAGTGTCTGTAAGACATTGTTTCACTCCAGTCCCCTCTGACTTCTGGCTCTTATAATCTTTCTATCTCCCTTTCCAGTATGTGTTCTGAGTCTTTCAGAAGGAGGAGGAGGTGGTATAGATGTTGAGAGTCCCCCACTCTTCAAAAAAATCAAGATCCACACTTTGAGAAAACTTTAAAAGAAACTATCCTTCTAGCTCACACTTCTGTTATGAAAACGTTCTACTTTGTATGTGTTGATTGTCCATAACATACTCTGCTTGGGGTGGGAAGGAACTGATGGGCAATTTCCATCAAGACTATTTCTGGTTATGAGGCATTCATTTCTCTCCCTGTAGTTCACGTTTAAAAATGGTACAAATCAGTGTGCTGGAAATTAAGGAAAACCTTTCCCTCACTCGTTCATCCACTCATTCCATAGATAGCAACTACTCTATTCTCAGCATTGTGCTAAATCAGGAGTTGGATGGCAGACCCACCCCATAGCACCTCTTGTTTCTATACATACAATCTCATTGGCTCACAGTCATGTCATTCATTTACATACTACTTGTGTACTACAACGATGATCTCTGAGCAGTTGCTGCAGAGGCCACATACCTATTCATTCATCGATTTTCATTGAGCACCTATAATGTATCCAGGCCTCTGGGCAATAAAGAAGTGCTATTTGCTTATAATGAGAATGGGCAGAGAAATGCGATAAATTCATTATATTGTAATATTGATATTTCTAATTGGTGCCCTAGTATGACTTTAGCATGATTTTGTTTTCCTACCTTAAAAATCTCAATCAAGCCAGGTGGCACATTCCTGTAATCGCAGCACGGAGACTGAGATTTGTGAGTTCTGGCTACATAGTAGCTCCGAGATCAACCTGAGGAACAGAGGGAGACCCTATCTCAAAGCCACACTTGAATGTTTATATTTTAAAGCTTTCTACTTTCTTCATTCCCTAATTCTAAGTGGTAATTACTGGGTGCCCGAGTGCATAGGATAGTTGTGCTTCCCATTCACTCATCAGACTTTCTATTGGAGTGTCTCCTATGCTTGGGTTAGCATCAGAGACACATTGAAGGGTCTGGTGGGGAAAGCGTGGCAAAGCACAGAGATAAATGCATAGCCACAGCCAATGCATTGACACAGAGATGCTCTGGTCTCTTAGCGCAGCAGAGGGGTGGCTAAATGGGAAGACTTCTTGGAGGTGGTGCCAGAACTCTCTACCTCCCTTCCTCCCTCCTCTTCTTCCTTTACCTCTCCCTCCCTTCCTCTCTCCCTTCCTTCCTTCCTTTCTGTTTCTTTTTGACAGGTTTTCCCTGGGTAGCTCAGACTTGCCTTGAACTCTTGGTCTTCTTGCCTCACCCTCCACTTATTGGGACTACAGGTTTGGCCACCATGCCCAGCCTGAGCGTACTCCTGAAAAATACTAAGTGGCTGGGGACAAGGTTCAGTGGTAGAGTGCTTGCTTAGTATGCCTGAGGTCCTTGTTTAGATCCCTAGCACAACTATAATTAAATAATTACATGATTAACTTGACAATGAAGGAGGGATAGGCACTGTCTGAGGGTTTCTATTGCTGCAATGAAACACCATGACCAAAAAGCAAGTTGAGGAGGAAAGGGTTTATTCAGCTCATACTTCCACATCGCTGTTTGTCATCAAAGGAAGTCAGGACAGAAACTCAAACAGGGTTTTCCCCTGGGGGACGGGGTATGTTGTGTGAACCCACAAGAGTCTGTTAAGGGATCTCAAGTATTTATTAAGATATAGAATGGGGATAATGCACTCACAGATACAGGACGAGATAAACACCGCTGCTTGTCCAGTCATTGTCCTCTGTTCCGCCCAAGGGTAACGGGAACCAACCGCAAGCTGCTCTACGCGGGGTCCTCGCTACCCAAGAGAGAGCTCCACAGCTCACTCTCTTCTCTTAAGCGGGTCACATACGCAGACAAGACCACACCCATCGGGTCAGATGCCCCAAAAGCCTTTGGTTGAATGGAATGAATTCCCACAACAGGGGTCAGCTATCCCAGGGCCAGTGAAGGGTGGGGCTGGCTCCGCGTAGCATGGTTCTGTTGACCCCCTGTGCTAACTCAGCCCCGCCGGACATTCAGCCTGCTTTCTTACAGAATCCAGGACCACCAGCCCAGGATTGGTACCACCCACAGTGGGTTGGGCCCTTCCCCATCGGATCATCAATTAAGAAAATGCTCTACAGTGGGATCTTATGGAGGCATTTTCTCACTTGAGGCTCCCCCCTCTCTAATGAGTCTAGTTTGTGTCAAGTTGACATAAAACCACCCAGTACAGGAACCAAATACATAAAACCTGGAGGTGTTTCAAAGTATAACCCTTTCAGAGGATAGTAGGAACTGACGCATCAACAAAAGTCGTCATGTTTTAACTTTAAAAATGTTTGTTTGCTTATTTATTTATTCATTATTTTATGATGTGTGTATTTTGTGGGATGCTACCAGCCTTTCTAACCAACCTGGTCAGTCACTTGGTTTGTGGGAGTCCTTCACAGTCCAGTAAGAATAGAGCTGGCAATGTTGGCCTCTTGAGCAAGACCATGAACTTGAAGAAGCTGGCCTAACCAGGTGTGCCCCAGAGTCACCTCACCTGAGTGAGAACAGCTGCTGGGAAGCGAGCCACATTCCAGACAGGTGACATGTCCTGGTTACAAGACTATTCTCTCCTTCTTTGGAGGTGGTGAGAGCTATTTTTTTTCCCAGCTGCCGCCTCCCTCCTGACCTTCCCACTTTCCCCATACATCTGTCTGAGCTTCACTGCCTCCTCTGCTACCAAGGGGGGAGTTTGTCTGGGGACCCTCTGGGAGCTGATGTCAGATGCTCAAAGGATGTTCTGTTAAGTTAGGTCTGCAGCGGGCTGGAAAGGAGGAGATTAAAGGAATAAAATATGCCGTGCACAGTTTTGGAGAGCTCTAGCCAGCTGGGATTCGGTTCTGTCATCTAAGGTGACCAAAGGGTTGGCTGATAAATGATAACAATTTTCTGTAACACATGGGCTTTTAATCTTCCCAACAGCCTGGAGGGGAAAATGTTAGACATGATGACTGGAGCAGTTCTTACCATGTCACTGGGGGCCCAAATGTAGTTTTAGATTCTATGGACAGTAAATCCAGCAAAGTGGGAAGAGCGCCTGTGTAAACGGCCCCCGTGTCAATCAGGGCTTGTCTGTTGGAGGGTGGATCATGGATCCAGGCAATGAAAACACTTTTCATTTGACTGAAACAAATAAAATGGTGTTGGAGGCTACAGCACACCAATAGAACCCAGGAAAGCAGATATTGTCGGGCCTCCTTGGGACCTCTTACCAGGAACCAAAGGGCTGCCTCCCTCATCTCCTCTCTGGAGTCTGGGGCTCCTCCTCCTCCCCTTCCTCCTCCTTTTTCTTTCTTTCTTTTTTTTCCTGTTTTGTTTTGTGGTTTGAGTTATTTTTTCAAAAGACTTTGAGACAAGGTTTTTGGTTTGTAGGTCTGGGTGATCGGGCTGTGTAGCCCAGGTTGGTCTCAAACTTATGACTGTCCTGCCCCAGCTTTCCTAGAACTGGGATTACAGGAATGGACTACCGTATCTGACTTCATTTTTTTTTTCTTTTTCCTTCTTTCCAAGCCCATCTTTTTCTGCTTCTCTTGGCCTTGACATGCCCAGTTCCAGGCTCCAGCAGTATTTGACAGGCAACTTGTGACTGTAGATGTAGATTCCTAGGAAAATACAATAGAATTGGCCTCTTGTGGCCAAGTGGTACCTGGCCACTCTCAGCTATGAGAGGCAGGCTGAGCAAGCCAGAGCAACTGGCTTCACGGAGGCATGCACTTCGTGGTAGAAGTTATTTGTCGAAAGGAGACTGTGGATTTTGCAGACGCCACCCTAATGGCATGCAGGACTTCTGTGATCCTTTGAGGAGTGCGTTCCTGCGGCATGCAATTGCTTTGCCTTTCAGGCCGGGACATTGCTAGTTAGTGGTCCTGCTCTTCTGGAGGTTTGCTTTATCATCTCGCTGGGTGTCGTTGATGAGGACAGCGCTCTCCACACGGTACTGCTGTTACAGCTGGGCTATGCACATAGCTGAGCAGTCCTAGGAGGGTACTGATAAGAGGCTGTTGTATTCAGGCTTAAACAAGGAGCTTTGCAGAGGAATTGCAGCTCATGCCAATATTTGAGTTATCCTGCAGAACAAATAGGTGTATTGGTGGCTTTGTTTGGTCCTTGAGTTTGTGGCTACTCCTCGGCCATTCTTCCACAGCTCTCTACCATTCACTCCTACCCTCTTATCAACAATGTCCACTGGTCCCTGATAGGGACCATATCTTCTTCTCTAAAGAAAGAACCATTTTTATTTATGTGTCTGTGTGAGTATGTGCACATAAGTGCTGGAGTCCGAGGAGGTCAGAGACGTCAGATCCCTGGAGCTGTAGTTATAGGTGATTGTGCACCTCCTGATATGGATGTTGGGAACTAAACACCAAACTAGGTTGTGGTCTTAAATGCTGAGCCACACCCTCGGTCCAAGATCTCATCCTTTTGGCAGGAGGCTTTTTGCCTTGGTATGCGTCCATGTTATTTCCTATAGTTGGGGTTCCTTCTATTTTCTCCCACATTTCTACCCTTATTCTTAAAGGTCAGCCTCAGTTCCCATTCCCCAAGATGTCACGGACCCTTCACTTCCATATCTGCTGTTCACTCAATGGTGACTTACTGTGTAGTGCTGCTGGATACATTAGTTTGCCAGAGCTAGTCAGCTAGCAATTTGATCTGTCATCTAAGATGACCAGTGGGCCTGTAATTAGTGGCCTAAAACCCAGACAATTACTTCTTCATAATGCTGGGGATTAGCAGTCTAAGATGAAGGCGTCAGCAAGTTTGCTGTCTCACGTGGCCTCTTTCTTGGCTTTCCTGCATCTGCATGTGCTCCTGCTTGTACTGCCGATTGCCTCATCTTAGAGGGACAGCAGTCGCATTGGATAAAGGTCCACCCCAATGATCTTGTTTTAACTTTAATCATGACTCATGTCCTCAAGGGCCCTGCCTCTAAATACAATCTCATTCTCAGCTCTGAGGGATTAGAGTTTCAACATATAATTTGGGGTGTGTGTGTGTGTGTGTGTGTGTGTGTGTGTGTGTGTGAGAGAGAGAGAGAGAGAGAGAGAGAGAGAGAGAGAGAGAGAGAGAGAGAGAGAGAAAGGGAAAGAGAAAGAGAGTTCAGTCTATAAACCCAACCCAGTTGAGTACAAGGCTGAGCAAGACTTATCTGATGATCTTTGGCCTTTTGTTCTTCAACTGCCTTGTGAGAAAAGCAGATGCCAGTTATGTGATCAGATTATTTGTTACCATTATGGGATGGTCTAAGAAGTAGAATACAGGGTATGTGAATTCTTGCCAGGGAAGAATTCACTGAGGACGTGAGATCTGAAGAAAGGATGTGTTGGAACATTCCAGCTTGGGAATGGGGTGGTTCAAAATTCTAGGCTGAGAAGCACTGTGAGTTGCAGGTTTCACACCATCAAGGAACTAAGGTCAAAGGCCCAAGAATCACAGGACCTTGTATCTTAGCATCACCACCCCGTGCTTACTGTATCCTCCCTTCGACTGTTCTGAAGAATCTTCTGGGACGGAAGTGGCATGCCTGGTTTGATTTTCTTTGTATTCATTTAGGGAACTTGAGATCCTTTTGCATTTTTCTTCACCATATGCGGTATAGGGCTGGGCATATAGTGGATGTTCAGGAAATAAACATGTATAAGGAGGAATGAGATTAACTGAGCACTCTTACTTGTTCAAATCAGAAGCTGCATACCTTGGGTGTTTGTCCTCAAGGCTGTGAAAGGGGAGGACTCTTTGTAGTATGATGCCACCTAGTGGTTTTCTTTTTATTGCAACATTACAGGGAAGCAGAATGACTCCGGTTTCCAAGACCAGAAAACGGGAAATCATTTTGTTTCATCATCATAAACTGAGTCGTTCAAGCATCCGTTCTTCCATCCATTCTCCATTTTCCACACCTATATTGATGTCCATCTGGATCTCACTTCGATGAGCTGAACACGTTGCGTGTCTTCCCACCGCCTTGGGGCTCCTGACTGTCCACTTTGGGAACTTTGTTTTCCCCAGATCATAAATCGTGATGTGATAACAGTATCTACATCCTTTCAACTCTTATTGTTCTTTCTGTGAGCTTGGCATGTCTGAAATCAGGACTTCTTAAAATTTTCTACTCACAATCCCCAAGAAATGCTTACATGACATATATAAATAAGTATATAAAATATCGCAGGGCAGTGGTGGTGCACGCCTTTAGTCCTAGCACTCAGAGACAGAGGCAGGTGATCTCTGTGAGTTTGAGGCCAGCCTGGTCTACAGAGCGAGATCCAGGACAGGCACCAAAACTACACAGAGAAACCCTGTCTCGAAAAACCAACCCCCCC
>CABHPP010097619.1:0-12608 GCA_902168425.1 Peromyscus attwateri | reverse complement strand
CCAGCCCCAAGAGCCTGGTACCCAGGGTCTGGAGAAGAGGAACAGAGAAGCATGACACTGGGGAACTAGGGGCACACACACACACACACACACACACACACACACACACACACAGTTGGAGTCCAGGCCTCAGATCTGAGGGCCCCCTTGTGATGGAGAAGGCAATTTATGGGGTAGGGTAGACCTTTACTACAGGATAACATCTTTGACCCCATGAAGAGACAGCACAGCTGTTGTAGGATGGGGCTGAATTGACATAAGCAAGAAGAAGGGGCTCCCTGGCTCTTCTGGGGTTTGAAGAGTAGGACCAGGAAGACCTTCAGGATGACTCAGTGACAGGGACCATGCCTTTGGCCAGGGTTGGGCAGTGAGGCCTCTGAGAGGCACAGCATGGTGTGCTGAGCTAGAACTGTGGCTTGAACTCTTCACCTCCTACGTTCTTCCTGTCCTTCCCATTATGGGGTGAACTTGAATCCTACCTGCCTAACAGCTGACACAGCATGGAGGGGGGGTTTGTTGGCTAAAAGCTCTCCAGGCAGCTCATCTACCCAGGGCAGCCTGTGAATTCCAGCTGTGCTGGCAGAAGGCTGGGCCCTTGCCCACCAGCTGTGTGCACCAGCTGGGCCTAAGTAAAAGTTTCCGGTGACTTGACTGGGAAGGGCACGCATGGAAAGCAGGCCTCCTGGAGCACTGAGGTTGTGGTAGGAGGGAGCATCCCATCCGCACCAGCCTCTGCTTAAGAATAGACAGAGTCATTATCCAGCAAATAATCGGCATAATCCCGGAAGACGCACGGTTCCCCTCCGGTGCCTTCAATCACCCCTGAATGGGAGCGGAAACCTGCGCAAGCATCAAGCCCACGCAGGTGGAAGCTGACAGCTCGGCTTCCCGGGTCTGCTCCCAGCAGCCTGCTCCTGGCTCCCAGGCACCTGGTTTGCAGAGTCAGGCCTCATCAGCTCTCAACCTGCTGGGGAGGTGGGGTCCCTGGTCACTAGGGAGGTGTCCTTGTTTGCTTTCCTGTTGCTGTGAGCAAAAGCAACTTTGGAGGAAAGGGAAGCCAGCACAGGAGCTCAAAGTGGGAACATGGAGGCAAGGTCTTAAGCAGGAACTATGGAAGAGCACTGCTGACCGGCTTGCTTCCCCTAGCTTGCTCAGTTACTTTTCTTACGTAGTCCAGGTCTACCTGCCCAGGGGAAGCACTACCCACTGTGGGCTTAGACTCTCTTACATCAATTTGCAATCAAGAAAATGCCCTACAGACATGCTCACAGGTCAGTCCGATGGAGGCATTCTTCAGTTGAGATGGTCTCTTCTCAGGTATGTCTAGGTTTGTGTCAAGTTGACAAGAAACGCACCGGCAACAGTAGGGGCTCCAGGGGCACTGGTCACATTCAGATTCTGGCCGTGTTGCTCACTGGCTGTGACCGGGGTGTCATCAGCTGCCACAGGACAATGACCACATGAATACGTCATTTAGCAGAGGTTCCCTGAAATGGTGTGTGGAGCGCAGCCCCTGCATGCGCTATGCTCCTTACTGTGGTGGTGAATCCAGCACGTCTCTGAACTGCAGTTGTCAGACCCACGGTATCGTCTTAGGATATACAGGGCCTGAGAAATAAATACACACGGGACCCAGGAGATGCTCACTCACTTGTTCCTGCATCCCGCACTTCCACAATTGGTCCTGGATCAAGGGACTGAGCCTCTTTAATGGTCCAGAGTCCATGGGAAGGAGCTCTTCAGAGAGAGGGTGGCCAGGGATGTATGCCTACATCTCAGCCTTCCACTGGCTGATTCGCTGGATTGTGTTCCCACTGGCCACATACAGAGAGGGTTGGCAGAGAGAGTCCCTGATACAAACTTCCTGGGCTCTTCCCTGGGGTCCCTGGGGGTGACAGGGCACAGGCATCTTTGACTCCCGGAGACAAACTGCTGATTGAGATAGGGGTGCCCGGGAAGTGGTAGGAGCTTGGTTGCAGCTGGCAGCCGTTTCCAGGGATCCAGCCCCCTGAAGAATTGCAAGAGGCCATACCTGCAAGTGTGAGGCATGGTGCATGGGGCTACCAATACTTCCCACGGGGACATGTATTCCCCAGGCTGTGAGATGTGGCAGAAAGAACCGGGGTTCAGACCCTGACTTGCCATTCCCAGGCTGTTTGCATCTGTCATGGGGCCGGGCACCTTCATCTTGGGGGTTAAGCATGGGGGTTAAAGGCAGTCCGTAGTGTGAGAGGACACAGGAAGTGATGGCCTCCTCCTTGCTTCTTTCCTTTCCCTAGTGGGCCTCACTGGGGTCCCCGACTGTTCTATCCCTCCCAGGAATCCCTTTCTAATGCTGTATTTTAGCCACCTGTAGGTAACCCAGACATAGTGTCCTTTAGAAGCAAACCTTAAGATCAGTTTTGGGGAAACAATCTTTGCAGAACTCCATTTCCCTGTAAACATCTGTGTGCAGAGTCTAGGGAGGTGACATTGACCCAGAGCCTTATTCCAGGAACCAGACTGGAACAACCAGGCTGACTCCACAGGTGCACACAGTGCCTGCAGAGGGATGAAATCCAGGATGTTTGCTTCATGGGGTCTGTGGGCCCAACCATGGTGTTCTCTGCCCCCCAGCTTCTCTGTTTCTGGGTATCCAGGTGAGGAGGAAGAATACAGGCTTCAGGGCCATGCTGCCCGGAGTAAGAGTCCCAACTCTGCCACCTATGGGCTCTGTGACTATGGGAGAGGAAATGAGATTGTCTGAACTTCAGTGTCCACATCAGCCAGAAGAGATACTATTGCTATCTGAGCACAGCGGAGCAGAGAGGAAACAAGGTCAAGTTCGTGACCTCTCCAGCCCAGAGCCCGGCACAGAACAGGTGTTTGGTGAATCGCCTCAGCGTTGGAGATGTGTTACTTCGTGAAGCTCTTTGTACCTGATGCTGAGGGCCAGGAAATAACTAAGATTCCATCCCTTCCCTTCAGGACTTCAGTGTAGTGGAAGGAGACAGCCTTCCTTCTCTTTGCAGGCAGGACAGGAACAAACTGGACACTCGGCAACCCTCGAGCTGGCTCCTATGAGGAGGCTTGCACCCCCTGTCTTATAAGCTGGGGGTTCCTGTGTCTCTAACACCCCAGTCCTTGTCTTAACCTCCCAACTGAGTGGTGGCCCTTTTTGGGACTTTATTCCAAATCCTTTCTATTTTGAGCCCCGCTGAAAAAAAATGAGAGAATCCAGGAGCCTGTGGGGAGCCAGATGTGGCTGAGTCTTGCTCATGCTTCCACACACTGGGGAAGCTCCCCACACATACCGAGTTTCACCCCCCTCTCTCTTGCTATTTAGCTATTTAGAACCCTGCCTTTATTCCCTCTAGCCAAGCAGAGCTCAAGGTCAGGTTAAAAGAAAGAATGTTTTTGAAGGGAAATGAGCAGGCATGGGGCAGATTGGCTTCGGGCGGTGGAGGGGGGCTGGGGTGAGAGAGGCTGCAGTGGCTCGGGCTGCAGACACAGCTGTGGATTCTTCAGAAAGCTGGGGGAGGGCACTGGTTCTCCCAACCAGCCTGGGGTCCCTGGCTGCCCCTTGATTCTTACTCGGTCTTGCACAAGTCACTCATGCTGTTCCTTCCAGCCTCATTAGATTCTTACTGGCCTGTGCACTCCAGAGAACAAGATGCTCTGGGCCAGCAGACCCTCTGCCTACTCCTCTCCTGTGCATGGCAGCTCCAACTTATGGAGAAGCTCAGGGTTTTCCAGGCCTCCAAAGAAGAGGGCTGGTGCGTGGAGGTGGTTCTAGAGAGCTAGCTCTGTGGATAAAATGCTTGTTGCATAAGCACAAAGGGCATGAGTTTGAATCCCCAGAACTCCTGTGAAAAAGCCAAGCATGGTGGTGCACGTTTATAACATCAGTTCTGGAGCGGGAGAGGCAGGCAGATCTACGGGGCCCTATTGGCCAGCCTATTAGGTGAGCGCTAGGCCACTAAAAGACCCTGTCTCCTAAAACAAGGTCGATGGCTCCTGGGGGGATGACATCTGAGGTTAAGTTCTCCTCAACATTCCAGCTTTTCCCAGAACCCAAGACGTGCTGGTACATGGTATTTCCTGGCACAGGCGAACTGGCCAACACAGGGCTCTGTGGGCGCTGTCCATGGTGCCACCGTTCTCTTGGGAGGCTCAACACTTATTCTAGTGACAATGTCACTAGCTTGGGTTGGCTGGAGTCCCCCTTAGAGGTCACAGAGAGACTTATGAGGTGGTACAGTGGCGTAGCTCCAGCCTTAGGGTGTGGTTACCCCTTCAGCTCATGCCCTGCTCTGCACAAGGTAGGAGCACAGAAAGACCAACAACAGTACGTAAGCCCAGGAGAGAGGGCAGGAAGGGAACGGGCTACCCAGTTCGCTCCCTGGTTCCTCTTCAGGGCCAAATGCCCTTCAGGCCACTCCTTAGCCTCCCTGCCTGTGTTGACCTCTTTGCCTTTTGCTGAGACCTTCCAGGACTTTTCCCACCTAGACTGAGAGTCTCATACAGTTTAGGAAGAACTTTGTTTGTTATTTGTTTGCATCCCCAGGCCATGAAACAAAGTTCAGAAGAATATAGATGCTTAACAAATATTTGCAGATGGATCAGTGAGGGGGTAAGGCTGTCTGAAATGCGCCGTGATAAAGGAGTTATTGGGTGTTTACTCTGTACCAGGCATTTTGATATCGATGTTGACAAATACAGAGTGTTTACATTCTATAAGCAGAATTAGGTCCATGTGCCATAATGCCCAGGGATGTAGTACTTTCTTTATTCCTCTTTTACATAGAGGGGAAACTGAGGCAGAGGGAGCTTACCTCTGAGGGTGTCACCACTTATGACAGTATCCATACACTAAGATGGCTTTTGCAGAACATTTCACTGGGCTCTGGTCCTTTCTTCTGTATCTAACACATCAATTGCCCCATCAGAAAGGTCCAGAGAACTCATATGTATGCCACATATACACATAAGGAGAAACTCAGGCCAGCCTTTGCTAGGCCTCACTACCCCATAGCGGTGATATCTTCTGGTGGTAAGAGAGGGAAAGGGTCATCTCTGGCTAGACCCTAACCATCCTCAGCTCTGTTTCCAGACAACCTGTTTCCTGGGTGGTACCCCCAGATCGATGTTTGGAAGTGTAGCTCACTAGGCTCTGGGAGGGAGGACAGGCTTTGTTCTCTGGCAGAGGGTAGACAGACAGAGAATAGAGACCAGAATGGGGGAGGGGGACAGACCCTGGAGCCTGATTCTAAATGTAAAAAAAAAAACAACAACAACCCCAAAACAAAAACAAAAATAAACAAAAATAATCCCTTCCAAATTTCTGGCATTAAAGTATTCCTATTATCTAAAAACTGTCCTCTAAATCCTGGCTACAACGTCTCAGAAAGACTGAGAGAAAGAAGGTGTCTTTTTTTTTTTTTTTAAAGACAGGATCTCATATAGCCCAGGCTGGCCTCAAACTTATTATGTAGCCAAGGATGACCTTAAACTTCTGATCCTCCTTCCTCTACTTTCCAAGTCCAAGGTAACAGGTGTGTGCCATCATGCCTGTTTTCTGGGCTACTAGGGATAGAACTCAAGGTCCTTGCATGCTATGTGAGCATTCTACCAAATGGGGTAACTTCCCCAACCTTCTCTTCTTAACTTTGAAAACATACATATAAAAAATTCACTCCAAAGTAAAAATTACCATTGTACAGCACATTCTTCCAGTTGATACATCCCATTCTGCGAGGAGCTCAGTGAGACTCAGGAAGCAAACAGTGAGACTCAGGAAGCAAACAACTCAGAAGCCTAAGGAAGTCCCTGAAAATGACAAGAAGCACTAGGTTCCTCCTCCCTGAGTTCAAATAAACAGGAAACACGGCTGAGAGACAGTCTCAAAGGAGCAGAGGAGCAGAGCTGCCTAAAAGGGGCTCCGATCAGCCAAGCTGCCTAGAAGAGGCAGAGACCACCTGAGTTGGCTTGGAAAAGACACTGATCTGTTGAGCTGCCTGCAGGTTGTGCACTGTGCTCCAGGTGCCCAGCTTTCACGAGCTGTCACCAATGCTGGGATGGGCTTTGGTGACACAGCTGTCTTTCAGTCATTTCTGCTTCTGAAAGTAACCTGTCACCCATATTCCTGTTAGTAACCCCAATAAAACTCACTGCTTCACCAAGTTGGATTTGGGTGGTATCTATACACTGCACAACTTTTGGTTCTCTATCTGTGGTGAGTAGATATTTGTGGTGAGTAGATATTCCTACTCCCTAGGAATAGTGTCACACAGTAATCATTCTCAATTCCATTATGTTAAATTATACAAAATAAATTAAAATTGTTAATCTGTAGTGCTGAGCCCTTCCCTCAGAGGTTAAATCAGTTAGGAGTATGACATCCACATACTGATTTTCCCTGTTTATATGGATCTCTCTATGTATGTTCAAACATATCAAATATATTAAATTAGAATTCAGTTATTCAACTAGGTTTACATCTTGCTTTTTTTCTTTAATATTATTTTTAATTGATAAATTATAATCATGTATGTTTATAGAGTTCAATGTGACGTTTTGATATATGCAACCAATATGGGGTGATTAAATCAAGCTAATTAACATATCCATCACCTCCCTCACCCATCATTTTTGCAGAGAGACATTTGAAATTTATTCTCTTAGCTATTTCAAAATGCATCTTGCTTTTTTAAAACTTGACAACATATCCTGGGGATTTTCCAGCATCGTATCAGTGAGTATTAAAGTATCTTCCACTGCTAAATAGAGTTTTAAGAACAAAAGAAGAGGTCTGAGATGGGCTCCCAACCCTGGGGACTTCTGGAGGAGGCAACTGACACCCTCAGCATCCGTGACAAGCAAGGAGAAAATCGTGCTTGCTCGAGCTACATGGAGCTGGTCTTATATTCCCATCAGCGCATCTTTTTCTCACCGCAGTCCTTGAGGGAGATCAGATCCCTCCCACGTTTGCAGAAGCTGGAGGTGAGTACCAGCCTCCTGAGCCAGGAAGTGGAGCAATCTCAGAACTGGAACCCAGGATGTCCCCTCTAAGCCTGAAGGCTTCCCCCAACCCCACACCAGCAAGTCACCCAGCCGCAGTCTATGGGGACCTGGAGAACATCCTCTCTCTTCCCTGCCCCCTCTGTTCTTTCTCTATTGGAGTCAGAGCCAGGTGGAGCTTTGAGCTCCACAAAGCACTTTGGAATTCATAAAATGGAAATTTATTGAACAAGCCTTTGGAGAAGGGAAGTAATGAAAGCCACTATATAAATTACGAGGCCATTGGTATTATACAGCTGGAGCTAATGCTGTTGGTCCCCAGAAGGGTACAGAGTCTTCCAGCTCCGCCCAGCTCACTGGCAAGAGTGATGGGCACCTGAGCTCACAGGCAGACAGAGCCGCAGGCCACTCAGCTCCCTCAGCCTTGGAGCGCTCTGTACCGGCCACACCCCAGGGTGGGGTGCTCTATAACAGGAGGAGGTCTGCTGTGTCTATAGCCCTGTCATCACCACTGTAGCCCCTCAATTTGAGGACCGCCATTATTTTCCCTTCTGACCTTTTAATCTTGGAATGGTGGGGCAGCGTACACACGGAGGCAACAACTTTGGTTTCGCTCCATGAAACTGCAGACCCGACTATTAACTTAAAAGCATCGTGGAGTTGCAGGAACGTTGTAGGTGGCAGGAGGCTGGTGGGCATGACTGAGGCTTTCTGTCCAGAACCCATTCTAGGCCTGTTGGAAACTGAAGGTTTTTCCCCTGTGAAATCTTCATTGCCTGGAAACACAAAAGTCCTGGGGGACCTCAGAGTGGGCTGGTCATCCTGCTAGCATCTCTGGGTCCTAATTTGTTCACACCCAGTTGGGACAGAGGCAAGAGGAAGGTGTGACAGATTTATCAATGTCAGTGCCTTTCTACAGCCCAGGGCTCCTTGTCAAGAATGCCTCCTGTACAGACTGGAGATCTTACCCCAGGAAGGAGTGCAGCACCAGTGAACACAAGCCAAGCTTTGGGAGTGGTTAGGAGTCTGTCTCATCGGCTGCTTCATCCCTAGCACAGTCCTGGAAGCTGGACAGTCAAATCTCACTTCTAACCTACTTCCATCCTTACCCTTACACAAACCCACTATAGATGGACCTGGCGTAGCCCAGAGAGAGCAGAGACCTTTCTACACGGCACGTCAATGCCCGGGCCCAGGAGGGACAGATCATGGTGTCATCAGACCATTCCTTTTTTACTTTGTGGAAAATGGAGGTAGGGTGGGGGTTGGGCTGACCACAGAGAAGCCCAGGCTGCTCTCTGTGAGTTCACCTATAGGTGGAGAGTTTGAGCTCAGCTCAACTTGGGTGCGTTTGCTGTGCAGCCTTGGACCAGTCACCTGCTCTCTCCGGTCTTCAGTTTTCCCCATCTATTAATTGAATTATTTGGGATAATAAAGTAATTTTCAAAGCCACTTGCAAATCTGTCTGCTAAGGAAGGGTGCTAGAGCAGCTCCACACCCTGCCCTGGCCCAGAGTCTGTGAGAAGGCTCAAGGCTCCATGCAACCGGCTTCACCAAGGTGCCTGGTCTCTGAATTGAAATTGTGGTGGGCTCAGCAGGACAATGGCAAGACCTTGTAGAACAGAGGCATGCTTCCAGAACGCTCGGCCTTTGACCTCAGCTAGGTGACCTTGGACACTGACTTAACCTCCTGAAGTGTTTGTCACCTATAGAAAAGTGGGGTTGGCCGGGCGTTGGTGGCGCACGCCTTTAATCCCAGCACTCGGGAGGCAGAGGCAGGCGGATCTCTGTGAGTTCGAGGTCAGCCTGGGCTACCAAGTGAGCTCCAGGAAAGGCGCAAAGCTACACAGAGAAACCCTGTCTTGAAAAAAACCAAAAAAAAAAAAAAAAAAAAGAAAAAGAAAAAGAAAAGTGGGGTTGATAACTCCAGGGAAGGGATACCGAGAGGCGTGAACCCCATGACCCACGGGAGAGGTTCCATTTCCCTCTGGTGTCAGCCGGGGCAATCCCCGCTGCAACACAGCAATGTCTTGTCCCTTAGAGTCTGGGGGCCTGAAGTGGGGGTGGCAGGGCCTGGGTAGGTCAGGGTAGGGGATGACAGAGATGGGGAGAGGGACCTTAGAGAGCAAAGGAAGGAGGTGGGGAATGAAATACGGCCCCGTCTTTCTGGAATGTGCCTCTTAATCAACCTAATGTGGCTGTGGCTGAACAGACGGTAAGAGAGCTGGGGTTGTGGGGAGCTGCAGCTGCCAGCTCTGGGGTATGAGTGTGAGGTGTCTGGGGGGTGAACTGGGGCCTGGCAGAAGCGGAGAAGGTAGCCTGGTGGTTTAGACTGTCACGCTTCCCCTTACTGTCTCCAGCCAGCACCTGGCAAGGGACAGAGTCTCTTCTGGCACTTGCTAGCCTCTGACCTTTAACTTCTGGCTTCTGAACCCTGACCTGAACCCTGGTCACTCCAGGCAAGCATTAGAATTTTTGCAGCCTCATGGGCCCATGGTGCCAGTGTTGGCCTGAGGGTAAGATAAAGGAACCTATGAGCTGGGTCAGGGCTCAAGTCCACAGCGACATTCAGTGGTGACTCTTGTGGTCCCTAAAACACAGGTCTCTCTTAGAAGGAGATAAAAGACAGTCTATTTTGGAGTTCAAATAGGATCCAGATTTAGGTTAACGCCAGTTTCATATTCCAAACTAGTTTCATGAAGTTTCTTCAAATATTTACTTCATTTTTAAGTGTTTAATTTATTTTTAATTATGTTTTATTTGTGTACATCTGAGTGTGGGTTTGTGCACATGAACTCAGTGTTTGAGGAAGCCAGGAGATAGCATCAGACACACTGAAGCTGGAGCCACAGGTGATTGATTGTGAACCATTCGAAGTGGGTGCTGGGAACTGAACTTGGGTCACTATGAGAACAATGCACAATCTTAAGTGTTGAGTCCCCTCTCAGCCTTTTCATGATGTTTTTATAGTTGTCATCAATGACAACTTTTCAAACATGCTGGTGGGAACCCTCAGGCGGGTGGGCTAAGGCAGAGCAGACACTGCGATGAAACTCTGAGCTTTGGGTTGACGTAAGCTAGGGGTCTGCCCACACATCCCAAAGGATTTACCTCGGAGTCAAAAGGCTGATAGGTCACATACAGAGCTGGACAGTAAGTGGCTACAAAGGGACTAAACACCACTCAAGACAAACTGTAGTTAGTCTCGGGGCCTGCAACATCCCAGCCTCTCCCATCATTGACATTCTAATCAGTGTTCATAAGGATAGCTTCTTCCTGGGAACTTCTGTCCATACCCTTTCAGGTGTCAAAGGTTGATGGCTCTTTAGACAATCCTGGCAGGCAGCCCATTGGCCCTTAGTAAGACCATGCTTCTTATGTGCCAACCCTTAGTAAGACTGCGTTTCTTAGGTCGAGCTAAACCTCAGTTTCGGGAAAGGGACCAGCATGGTCCTCTGCATCCTCTTGATTTCTCTGCTCTGGCTTCCTCAGAAGTGACAATTCTCAGGGAAGAGAGTTAGCTTAATACAGCTCTTGGATTTGGGGGTCACAAGTTGCTTCATGCTGTACCTCAGCCTTTCCATGTGTTGAATGGGGACCCTGATGGGGACCCTGATGCCATCCTCAGCACAGGAAGGGAGAGATGTGATGAGATGAGCAAAAGGCTGAATGAGTGCTGAGCCTGCCCCCTTGGATTTCCAGGTGTGGAGGAAAAGAGTGAAGGTCCCTGAGGGTAAGGAGTGCCTGAGGCAGGGTGAGAAGCTGCTGGGAGCAGGAAGACAGAGCTCCACTCTGGTGCCTCTGGTGCCCCAGGGAAGCTGAGTGAGGGAGCTGAGGCGGACAGGTGCCCCTCAGACAATTGCCAGAAGGTAGATTTCAACAAGGGCCTTTCTTAAATACTGGAGCTCAGGAATGAAAGGGGGGAGGAGGGAGAGAAATTTGCATGTGTTTTGCATATGACAATAGGTCTCAAAGTCTGCTTTCAGGCAGCCTTGAAGCAAACTGAAATCCTACTCGATGCAATCCATTTGTCTCAGCTTAAAGGACTCCTGGGCCAGCCCCCTTTAGAATACAAAGTCTACAGAGGTTGGGGGCATTGTTTCCAAAGCCACACGGAGTGTATGAAGACGAGGATGTGAATAAAAATTAGGTCCCTGGTTGCTGCTCCTGTGGGCATTTAATATCACATAATGATAATGATGGTAGTGATAAAAATAGCAACGCTAGTCAACACTTACTTACCAAGCACGTCCCACTTGCTGGGCACAGATCTAACACGCTAATTCATTCCATCCTCTCACTCACCCTGGGTGGGTGTTAGTATTATTCCCACTGGACTCACAAAGGCGCTTAAAAACAGAGACGTTAAGGAGCTTGCCCAAGGTCATAGAGCTGGACATGGCAGAGATGGGATTTGGACTTGGGTAGTATATGGCCATAGGCTCCCCTCTCGGACACCAAGTTTTGTCCTGTGTATTCACAAAGGAGCCAACCAAGCCTCACTTACTGATGCCCTAGGGCTGGTTCTGTCCCTCTCACAACCCCTCTTGTATGTCGCTAGGGTGGACTTCAATCCTAGTGGGGGTGGGAGGCCAGGGTCCCCTGTGGCTTCATCCCCCGCCATGATTACGGGTTGATTGCCTGGAGTGTACTTTGTCTCCAGAGTGCCAAGCCCAGAACAGCCAGGGAGACAATTGCTGCAGGAGTTGCATTTGTTAATCTCGCATTCGTTAATTTATTTTATTTTCCATCCTCAGAATTAGGACGGGCCTCTTGAAGACAATATGCAAATGTATGCAAAGCAAGATGAGCAGGCATCTTCAGAGCACCCTGCATTAGAGGCACTGTGGCTCTCCAGAGCCAGAGGGGAGTGGGGGTGGCAGGCAGGTGGAGGAGGCGCCTCTGTTACTTTCCAAAGGGTAGCTCTGTCGGGGGCTCTTGGGTTCCTCCCAAGAACCCTCTTGGGGCAGAGGACCATCATCATTTGCTCTGGAAGTCCGAGATATGACATGTTTAGGATCCTGTAGGAAGAAGGAAGGGGTAGACCTGCAACACTCCAGTGCCAGGTTCCATTTTCCTTCTCCTGCCTGCAGCCTTGCCAACTCCTACACTGCCTGACCCTCATGCAATGGGTACTGCAGCCTGGGTGGCCTGTGACCAGGAAAGGCTGATGTGGGTGAAGGGTCTTCAGTCTTTTATCCTGTAGCAGCCTTTATTCACCTCACCCCCCAACACACACACAATGAGTTAGCCTGGGCCTCTAGGGATAGAAATGTGTCCTTGAAGATAACCCATCCCCTCTACCTGTGCCTCACAGGAGACTGAGCTTGGCAGGTAGTTAAGAAGTCCCTGGGTCAGAGGCCTTGGTCTGATTGCTAGAAGGGCTACCCTTGGCTCCCTAGGGAAGACAGATGAATTTCCAGCATTGCCCATGGCTGAAGGGGAAGGTGGATGGAAAGTATGAGTGAGAGGGGGAGGGGGAGGGAGGGGGGGGGGGGGGAGAGGAGGGGAGGGGGGGGGATAGGAAGGGGGAAGGGGAAGGGAGGGGAGGGAGAGATATCTAGGAAGGAGGACTCCTTCTTCTTCACTTTCCTGTCTTCCCCCCCTCC
>CABHPP010097618.1:0-16529 GCA_902168425.1 Peromyscus attwateri | reverse complement strand
CGTTTCTCTTCTCTGGTTTCTCTTCCCTCTTTGAATTCTACGCGAGTCTCTTCTTTCTTAGAATCTAAGTCTGATTCCCTAACCACCATTTCACGTCAAAACTTGGTAGTAACTGTCGAAGGAGGCGGAGGTTGAAATACTGTTCTCTAAGAGACCATATGGTTATACTAAATTTAAACAATTTACAGCGTTAAGGGTATAGACTCTCATTTTTTCTTAAGGTATAATTCCTTCTTTTGTTCGGCAGTTAAGCATTCCGTCATCAGCGTGTAGTCTTAAAACAGATGACTATTTTTCCCCCAAGTGATATTAGAGATTTGGAATTATTGTAAAATTTTGCCCACTGGCAAAGTCTAAGAAAATTATAGAAAAACTTAGACACATTTAACTTGTATGGCTTCTGATGATAGAACGGGTTGGAAAACTTGGAAATGATTTTGGTGTCCCGGTGACATTTAAGTAGAGGATAGGCTCTCGGTGTTTAGTCAGAAAGAGTTATCAAGTTCTTTAGGGACGATGGAGGTAACTTAATGAGAATCGAGTCCTTTCGCCTAATGGACTGAAGGAGATAAATGATGAAAATAAACAGCTTTCACCCATTTTTCGCAATTAGTTGAACACATTCCTTTGAGTACAGTATGTGCTGAAGTTTTCTCTTATAACAAAAGACTAACCCATCCCTCACAAACTCCCTAGGTAACTGATGAAATAGTGTGTGCGAGAAGCCCATGGGAGTTGAGTGAAGGGGGTTGCTAGGTACCAGTAGTACGGGACATCTAATTTTTATTTCATAAGCAGACTCATCCACTCAGTGGGGGAAAGATTTTTATTTCAGCATCTATAAAATTGCTTTAAGAGAATACAAGTGGCATTTCTTTTTCCTGCAAGTACAGATAACCTTATAATTTATCTTCTATGTAAATGCGTAAATATATACACAGGAAATGTGTTGCTACATAAACAATATAACACTTATTCCCTTTTTTTCCTTTTCTTTTCTCTTTCTTTCTTTCTCTCTTTCTTTCTTTCTTTTTTTTTTTTTAAGACAAGGGTCTCATGTAGCCCAGGCTATCCTCGAACTCAAAAGGATCCACTTTCTTCTGTTTCTGGGATTAGAGGTGTGGTGTCACCTTGCCTTATCAGTCCTTCCTAATTTAAGGGAATTAGTACTTCCTTTCATAAAGTAGGTGTGTATTTGTGCAATTTTGGGAAGCTTTACAGAGACAAAATGACAGTGCTCAAAAGACTCCTCTTTTTTGGTTAACACTACTCTGCTGACTCAAGTTTAGGACACCCGGTTTTTGAAAGAATGAGTAGGCTTTTGAAGGCTTTTGTCCTCATTATTTGGTTTCAAAGAGTAGTGCTTTTTGTTGTTCCTGTATTTTTTTTTTTAATTCACTGCCAAAATTAAAGTCAGTCACATTTTATAAAAACTGCTCCTGTGCTTGGCTGGCTTAGTAATTCAAGTTCAAGCGAACACTTTGGAATACCTTGTTTGTGTGTGTGTGTGTGTGGGGCGGAGGGTACTGGACTTCTAATAATATTTGTGGATCCAATTTGAAAATCAAACTTTTTCAGGTATGACCTCACGCACTCAGCATATGTCTGTGCTAAATAACTTCATTTTTCTTTTCTTTTTTGGCATTGTGGAAATGGAGGCTCATTTAAGTATTTTTGTGTAAAAAAGTCAGAATATAGTTTGAGAAATGGAAATCATATGCCAGAATCAAATTAAAAATATTTTTGCACTGTTTGTGTCAATGTGCGTAACTGTAGGGAAACCTTATATTTTAAGATTTTATCTAAACGTTTCTAACAGGAAATAAATTGGTACTATTCCTCTGTCAGGAAGTCTGGAATAATATTTGACTTTTCTGTCTTTTCCATTCCCTCTCTGCTGCCAGTCACTAAATCCAGTCCTGCCCTACCTTTCTAAGCTTCCTGCAGCCAGTCTTTGTTTTTCTGTCATTGTCACAGTCATCTGTGCTCTGTCATGTATGTAGTCCAGGACATCTGCAGCAGCAACCCCTCCTTATTTTATTTTATTTTTAAGAAAAGGACTTTTCTTCTGGCTCAGTTTGGAGGTAAAGTTGATGATGTTGGGGAAGGTATGTAGGATCATGAGACAGCTGGCCACACTGCATCCACAATTAGGAAGCATAAAGAAACGCCTCTCTCTCTCTCTCTCCCTCCCTCTCTCTCTTCTCTCCCTCTCTCCCTCCCTCCCCCACCCTCTTTCTCTCTTTGAAATGCATCTCTTTAAAGAATATTTTTGCGGGGCTGGAGAGATGGCTCAGAGGTTAATAGCACTAGCTGCTCTTCCAAAGGTCCTGAGTTCAATTCCCAGCACCCACATGGTGGCTCACAACCACCTGCAATGAGATCTGGTGCCCTCTTCTGGCCTGTAGGCATACATGCAGACAGAACACTGTATACATAATAAATAAATAAATCTTTAAAAAAAAAAAGAATATTTTTGCATGTGATGTTTGTGTGAGTGTACACGTAGAGGGCAGAGAGAGGACAACTTTTGGGGTCAGTCTTCTTCCTTCCTTGAGTTCCAGGGATAGAACTCGGGGGAGTTGTGAGACCAACCTGTCAAATACCTTCACCTGCTGTAACAACAGGTGAAGCAGCAGATTGATCTGGCCAGCTCAAACAGTCTTTTTCCTGGTACTTGTTCCTGCTGGCGTCTCTAATTTATTCATCACTTCAGATGTGTTATTTGCTAAAATGCAAATTTTAATGCTATTGTTTTTCTACTTAAAACTTGCTGGCTTTCTGTTGCCTTAGGATAAAGTCCAAATTCCCAAAATTCTTGTAGATCTCTTGGTTCTTGCTTCA
The DNA here is from genome assembly GCA_902168425.1 of Peromyscus attwateri. Taxonomy (NCBI): domain Eukaryota; kingdom Metazoa; phylum Chordata; class Mammalia; order Rodentia; family Cricetidae; genus Peromyscus; species Peromyscus attwateri. The sequence continues at coordinate 13,685 of CABHPP010097618.1, read as the reverse complement.
TTTTGCATCAAGTTCTCTGTACTTACATCCCTCTCTCCCTTTTATCTTCCCTCCCCAGAATGTTTTTACCTCCCATTCTTTATTTCTGGAACACTTATCTTCTCATCTCCAGTCTTTCTCATTACAATCTTAGTTGTGCCTTAATGCCTATATATCACTTTATTCAGGAAGCCTTCTTCCTGAGTTTAACTCTACTAGTGCTGTTTGGGGTTTCTTATTTTATTCTTTCTTTCTGGAGACAGGGGTCTCAATCTAGTGTCCAAGCTATTCTTCAGTTTCCCATAACTGAGACCACAGGAATGTGTCATTTTCTCACTGAGTGTTCCCTAATTCAAGTATAGATTTTTGTTGTTTGGTTATATACTGGGTTTGAGCTCAAGAGACTTGTGAATGCCAAAGATACTCTGCCTTTGGTTTTGTGTTATAGACTCTGGACATGTACCCTAGGCTGGCCTGCAACTAGCTGTCAGCCTGTCCCTGCCTCAGGAGAGCTAGCTTTATAGGTACACTAACAGGTCAGGCACCTAGCTATGCTTTTTTTGTTGTTGCTGGGAAGAAAAACATTTACTTTAGCTTTGCATATTGCATATTTATAGGTATGTTATATATGCTTATAAAAGTATAAAGGTTTTAGCTTAAAATATTTATTTTATTTTAATTATGTATATGTTTATGCCTGTGTGTGGAATATGTGCATGTGAGTGCAAGTGACCTTGGAGGCCAGAGACATCAAATTCCCTGGACCTGGAGTTACAATTTATTGTTAGTGTACTGACATGGGTGCTGGGAATTTAACTCAGGTCCTCTGGAAGAATAGGAAAGTCTTTTTTTTTTTTTTTTTTTAAGATTTATTCATTTTACGTATGAGTGCTTTATCTGCATGTACACCTGCATGCCAGAAGAGGGCATTATAGATGGTTGTGAGCCACCATGAGGTTGCTAGGAATTGATGAACTCAGGATCTTTGTAGGAGCAGCCAGTGCTCTAAACTGCAGAGCCCAGGATCATGCTTTTAAAAAATAAATTATCAAGCTGTTCGGTGGTGGTGCACGCCTTTATTCCCAGCACTGGGGAGGCAGAGGCAGGCCATCCTGGTCTACAGAGTGTGTTCCAGGACTACACAGAGAAACCCTGTCTCAAAAAACAACAAACAAAAACCATCATAATAGTTTTAAATAAGTCCTGTTATAACATGGCTTTTTATGATGTAAACTGTATATAATCTAACCCTGCATTTTGTATGATCAAAAATTTTGATTCTGTTTACATTGCTATAAGGATTGGCTTTATTGTACTTAGACTGTGGCAAGTCGTGAGCTTCTGATCTGTGGATGAGGATATAAATCTTGCATAAATAACTGAGACTTTAAGATTGCAAATGCAGGCAGAGTTTGAAATTCTCTGTAAAATTCAGCAAAATATCATTGGAAGAAAAATTCAAAGTATCTTTGGAAGATAGTGCCTCCTTTAGGTGCTTGAAAGAGAATATATGTGTCAGAATTTAAAACAATTTAACTGTTTAACTGCTGTTAAAATGTGGATGCTGGAAAGTCAGCTAAACTAACTGTTACGTGACTTTGTCCCATAAACTTTTATACTCCTCACCCCCCCCCATCCCTCACCCCTGCCACCAAATTAGTACTTGGTATGAGCTTGTGTTGCTTGCAAACAGTCATACTTGCTAAATCTTTGAATTCCATCTTCTTGCTTCGTGAAATACTCTTCCATTGTCTCTTTCACTTTGTGGGAATTAGACCAGAAAAGGCAACCTTAGTGGGTTTGTTACGGCTTATTCACTGGTAGTGATTCTGTGGTTGTCAGATTCTAAGTTTACTGTAGATTTGCCTTTCTTTGGGATTGGGCCTTGCTTATGTAGCCCAGGCCAAACTCCAGTTGGTGTCCCTCTTCCCTCAGCCTCCTGACTGCTGGGCTTACAGGCATGTACCACCATGCCCCACTTAATGTAGATTAGAAATTATTGTACGTGTTTGTGACACACATTTGCTTTTAAAGGGCAGTTTGTGGGAGTGAGTTCTCTTTCACCGTGTGAGTCCAGGGGCTTTGAACTCAGGTTAGCAGGCTTAGCAGTAGGTGCCTGTACTAGATGAGCTCTCTTGACAGTCCTGATAGAGGTTTTTAAGAAAAGGATTGTTTTTGGTATGGTTGCCTGTTTATGCCATAACTGATTGAGTTGACTGTTGTACAGTAGTATTTTCCTATTAACTAGGCAGGGTTTTTTCCCTTGATTATGTCGTTTCAGAAATGTAGTTTATATTATTTTTCTCCAATTTATGCATAAGAGGAAATATTTAAAGTATTTCAACAACATTGAGGATTTATTTTAGAAGCCTCACCTCCCCCTCCCCCTCAAATATATGAATCGTAAGACAGAAAAGATTCAGGGAGGAAAAAAGAAACATGTCTCTTAACAAATTGCTACATAGGAACAGAACTTTTACTCAGTCTTGTTAATTCTACTAGACTGCTAATACTTCAGAGAAACATTGTTTCTACAGGCCTAGTCTACAAGTAAGAGGAAGCGGTACCTCCCACCCCCACCCGCCTGACCTGGTGACTTGTAGCCTTCTGAGTCTGCTTTCTCAGTGTTGAGCTTACATGCTGACAAAAGGAAGTTCCTTAATGTGGGAAAGTGCTAAGGACAGGGGAAATACTTACTTATATGGATCAATACAAGTGTTCTATGCCTGCTGCTCCTCCTCCCTTACTATTAATTTTAGCCTTTATAAGATTGACAGGGAGCTGGGTGGTTGTGGTGCACTCCTTTAATCCCAGCACTTGGGATGTGGTAGATCTCTGAGTTTGAGGCCAGCCTGGTTTACAGAGTGAGTTCCAGGCTAGCCAGGGCTACACAGAGAAATCTTGTCTCGAAAAACAAATACAAAAACAAAACAAAAAGATTGACAGGAAGTAATACTGTAAATTATATTTTTAAAAATACGCCATTCTTTAGAAAATTCAGAGACAATCAGGAAAAAGTAGAGGAGGCATTATAGAAGATTTTCCATTTCATTCTGGTAAATTTCAATCTATTGATTTGGTTTATTTCTCAAAGTACATTTACAAAATTTGCTTTAATTTACTGTGTTGGATATTAAATCCAGAGCCTTACCCATGCATGGTAGGCAAGTCCTCTACCACTGACCTACACTCCCAGCCATGCTTTTGTTTTTAATTGTGGTACCACAACCAAATGTGCCGCTTTAACCATTTAAAAAGATGTAATTTCATATGATTTGAAATCACATGTATTTATGCCAGAGTCTAGCTATTTTTTTTTAAAGATTTATTTATTTATTATGTATACAGTGTTTCTGCCTGCATGTATGCCTGTACACCAGATGAGGGCATCAGGTCCCATTACAGATGGTTGTGAGCCAGCCACATGTGGTTGCTGGGAATTGAACTCAGGACCTCTGGACGAACAACCAGTGCTCTTAACCTCCAAGCCATCCATCTCTAGCCCCTGGCTTACTATTTTTTTTTTTTTAATCTTTAATGTAAGTCGTGAAAGAGAGTATAAGTTGTTGGATGGAGGTGGAATATAGACAAATGGCTTAAGGAAGTAACATAGCTTGATGATACCTTTTCACCATCATTCATTAGCCCTATTTATGGAATACTTCTAGGTACTAGAATTATAACAGAACCAAAGCATCCTCCACCTGTGCTTGCACATGACTTTGGTTCACCTCTTCCTGTTCATTATGAGTGTTCTACATGGCATCTTAAGTTAATCTGCTTTCTTGATTAGAAAGAAACGTCAACATGGTTTTATGTTACTCTCAGTATGAACTAGAAGATGTACATTTTAGGACAATAGAGAACTTCTTAGAAACTAACTTGATATGAGGAACTTGGTGCAGTATTCATACCAGCATTTGTTTCTCCCTCTTCTCTTCTCTTCTCTTCTCTTCTCTTCTCTTCCTGTCTATTCCCCTCCCCTCTTCTCCCCTCGCGTCCCCTCCTCTTCTCTTCAGGGTTTCTCTGTGTAACAGTGCTAACTGTCCTGGAACTCACTGTGTAGCCCAGGCTGGCCTTGAACTCACAGAGATCCGCCTGCCTCCGCCTTCCAAGTGCTGGGATTAAAGGTGTGCGACACCACTGCCTGACTCCTTATTTCTTAAATTGCACAGGCAATCACTATGTTAAATTTTACTGTACTTTATTTAATTACATGTGAAAAAAAATAACAAAATGGCCAGGTGGTGGTGTTACACACCCTTAATCCTAGCAGTCAGGAGGCAGAGGCAGGTGGATCTCTGAGTTGAAGGCCAGCCTGGTCCACAGAGCTAGTTCCAGGACATCTAGGGCTACACAGTGGAAAAAATAAAACACAACCAAAAAACCCCCCAAACAACAACAACAACAAAACAAAAAACAAACAAACAAAAAAACCCAAAGCCACAAAAGCACCCAAATGGACAAACTTGACTGATCGTTGCTTCTTTTTAAAGAAGATTTAAAAAAAAAAAAAACTGTTTAGTGTATTTGTGTGTCCTGTGTCTGTTTCTGTTTGTCTCTGTCTGTGGAGTGGCTGTGGAGACTAGATGAAGGGCATCAGACCCCTGGAACTGGAGTTACAGGTGGTTGTGATCTGTCCACTGTGTGGGAGCTGTCATGTGCTTGCTGGAACCAAACCCAGGTCTTCTGCAAAAGCAGCCAGTGCTCTTAACTGCTGAGCCAGCTTTCTAGCACCGTTGCTGGATCATTGCATTTTATGATTATTTATTTCATGGCTCTTTGTGTCCTGGGCTAGCCCCTATAGTCCTAGTGCTAGTCACTCTGAGCTGAGAGTATGTCACCACTTTTCTGAGCCATTTTGTTAGTTGTCCTTCCCCAGTTTTTCAGAGAATAAATTCTGAGAATTTCAGTAGCTTTATTTCTTTTCAGGTAGGCACAGAGTAGGAATGTAGCTTTTTGTTGTTGCTAACTGAAGTTGTAATCTGGGGCATGTTATAGTTGAAAATGTACAAGATTTCTGTGTCTTTTTAATAGTTTAACTGTTACAGATTATATTGCTAACATCTAGAGAGGAGAGACGTTATATTACAGTTACTTGCAGAACTTCCACAAACATCCGTATACCCTTTCCCCTTTAAGGCAGTTTTTAGGACATTTGTTTGAAATCAGTTTGGTGAAACAAAAATGAATCATGTCTTCTGTATTGTTTTTCTGAATTGAAAACAGGCTAGATTTCTTAGCATCAGTAGATTCAAAAACCAGTGGATGTTGTCAAATATAATTACCTTATTTTCAAAAATATTTGTTACTCTTTATTTTTTTATTTTTTGGTTTTTTTTGAGACAAGGTTTCTCTTTGTAGTTTTTGGAGCAGATCCTGGTTCTTAATTTTTTTTTTAATTTTATTTATTTATTTTTATTTTTCGAGACAAAGTTTCTCTGTGCAACAGCCCTGGCTGTCCTGGAACTCAATTTGTAAACTAAGCTGGCCTCGAACTCAGAGAGATTCACATGTGCCACCACTGCCTGGCATGTTACTCTTTATATGTATATGTGTATGCCTCATTGTATGTATTACTCTCATGTGTGCAGTGTCCATGAAGGCAGAAGAGTTTTCAGATCCAATGGGACTGGAATAATATTAGTTGTAGCCATTTAATGTGGGTGCTGAGAACTGAACCTCGGATCTCTGTAAGAGCCACAAGTGCTTTTAAGCACTGAGCCATCTTTCTAGCCCGAAATACCTTAAGTTTTATTTCAGTTACTCTGTAGTCTTGCATACCTTCCATTCAGCTTGCTATTTGTTATCTGTCTGTATACCCTTCTGAGAATTAAGATAAGACAGGGTCTTACTATATAGCTCTGGCTGATCTAGAACTCACTATGCAGATGAGGCAGGTCTCAGACTTACAGAGATCTGCGTGCTCCTGCCTCCTTCTTGAGTGCTAGAATTAAAGGTATGTGCTACCATACCTGGCCAAAGTTTTGTGGTAACCAAGCATGGCAAGTACTTGTGATGCTAATACTCTGGAGGCTGAGACAGGATGATCTCAAGTACTAAGCCAACCTGGACTATATATTGAGACCTTGTCTTAAAAACAATGGAGCTGGGAGATGGTAGTGCATCCCTTTAATACCAGCACTTGGGAGGCAGAGGCAGGTGGATCTGTGAGTTTGAGGCCAGCCTGGTCTACAGAGCAAGTTCTAGGATAGCCAGGGCTCACAGAAAAACCCTGTCTTGACCCCCCCCCACCAAAAAACAAAACAAAACAAAACAAAAAAGAAAAACCAACAATGGGGTTGGAGAAATGCCCAGGAGTTAAAAGCACTGAGTGTTCTTACAAAGGACCTGGGTTGGATTCCTAGTATTCACATGGTGGCTGTCAAGGAACCAGCACCCTTTCCTTGCTTCCATTCGCACCAGACACACATGTGATGGGTAGACAGATATACAGACAAAACACCTACACATATAAATTAACAATATAACAAACATCCCCTCATATTTTGTGGGGTGGGTATGCCTAGAGGGGAAGGAAGCAGGGAGGGAAGAAAAGTACTATGTTTCAAGTCCTCTTTCCCTTCTTTAATTTCTCTTGACATCTAGCCTCCTTTATCAAGGGTTATGCCTACTATCTAACATACTTTATTTCATGTGTTTCCCTCACCTCTACCAGTTCTCACTGTATCACTGTGGCCTGGCCCTGTTGAGTAGTACCCTACTTGTCTCATAGCTGGCTACCCTAGATTAACAAGTCAGACTGCCCTGTTGTCAGATCTTTGTTTGGTCATTCCTTTGTTTCTCCTTTTTTGTGGTCTCTAATTTGCTGTTTCTAATGTGGAATGGAGGACCTCTCTCCCTCCCTCCCTCCCTCCTTCCCTCCTTCCCTCCCTCCCTCCCTCCCTCCCTCCCTTCCTCCCTCCCATTCATTCATTCATTCATTCATTTATTTTTTGAGACAGGGTTTCTCTGTGTAACAGCCCTGGCTGTCCTGGAACTCAGACTAGGCTGGTCTTGAACTCACAGACATATGCTTGCCTCTGTCTCCCTAGTGCTGGGATTAAAGGCATGTGCCACCACTGCCAGACACCTCTACTTGTTTTGAGGCAGGGTCTCTTGTCATCATCTCCACCCCTGTTCTATAAGCCAGGTTAACTGGCCTGTGAGTTTCCCAGGATATGTACTGCTATATCTGGTAATGGTGTTTTATGACAGCAATAAAAGCAAACTAATACAAAAATTTACCGATGGACCAAGATAATAGCTTGGTTATGTAGCACAGGTTGATTTTGAATTTAAGATTATAGTCATGTGTCCCCAAGCCCAGTTTATAAGACCATTGTTAAGACTGTGGATGTAGCTCAGTTGATAGAGTGCTTGAATACATGAAGTCCTGCATTTGATACTTACCTCTCTACCCCTTAAACTAGGCATGGTTGCACACACCTGTAACCCTAGCCCTTGAGAGGTGGAGGTAGAAAGATCAGGATTTCATGGCCAACCTCATCTGCATTGAGAGTTCAAGGCAAATCTAGGCTACATGAGGACCCTGTCTATAAAATAAAATAGATTAAAAATTAAATTTGCCAGGTGGTGATGGTGCATGCCTTTAATCCCAGCATTTAGGAGGCAGAAGGAGGCCAATCTCTGAGTTCCGAGGCCAGCCTGGTCTACAGAGTGAGGTTCAGGACAGCCAGACCTTACATACACAGAGAAACCCTGTCTTCAAAATAAACAAACAAACAAAAAGACATTATAAAGGGAAAAATAATATAACAGTATTGTGGAAACCCAAAAGACTTATATTTGGATTATACTTCTTTGTTTTGTGTTACTATGTGGTAGATGAGGATGAGTCACTGAAACTTTCAGAATAAGGTAGTGATTTGATCAAACTATACTTTAGGAAGTTAATCTGACAACTGGATCACATTTAGTATGAATTATATATACTTAAAGGCAGTTGGAAGTGTGTCAGATGAGCTAGATTTAGGGACTATTTGTACTGGTTATAAAGAAACAATAGTGTGTAGTTTCCTAAAAGAGAAACTGGTGAGATGAGCAACCAAAGATTGTGTGAGTTCTGAACTTTCACAGAAAGAGCAGTATGAATACAAGGTGAAGTAAAGAAGTACCTGGAAACTACCAAGGTAATCAAAACTTGAGAAGGAAAGAATTTAAGAATGAATACTTACTGGTATCAAAAGTCATAGAAGAGTCAAGAAAATTTGAATTTATAAAAATGCTATTAGATTTGGAGCTTAAGGGTTCGTTGGTGACCTCCGAGTAGTACTTCTGCCATTTATAATTCAGGTTTTCCAGGATTAAATTTCACAGATCAGAAAAAATGGTATGTGTATATGTGTGTGCACATTTGTATGGAGGCCTAATGACAATCTTTGGTGACATTCCTAAGATGATGTTCATCTTGTTTTTGGCCTGGAACACACTGATTAGAATAGGTTGGCTGGTCATCGAGCCTCAGGGGCCCGCCAGTCTCTGCCTTCCCAGCACTGGGATTACAAGCATGCACCACAATGCTTGCTCACTTTTTAAAGGTGGGGTCTAGGGTTTTCAGTCAGGTCCTTGTGCTTGGATGAGCACTTTACTGGCTGAGTTCTCTCACCAGCCCTAGGAATAAATGTATTTAATATTTAAGCACTTGCTGAAGATGTTTGGCCCTAAAGGAACGTATTCTAGAAAATGGAGATCAAGAGATTTTTGCACAGTTAGTGGAAGGCAGAGAGAATGGGTTAATGACACAGATGTTATGATCAGATATTGGGGAAAGGGTAACTGAGGTTAGAAGAGTAATGGTATCAAGACATGGTCTTATAAATAGGTTAGTACTAGAGTGTATTTCCTTAGAGTGTATTTTGCTGTATATTGACTTACAAATAGATTGGTAATGGCTCTTTAGAGTGTTTATTTTACAACTGGTCTTACTTTTGGTCATCTAAAAAAAAAATCACAGAAAATAAATTTTAGAGCAGTTGAATTTTTCCAGAGGCACAATTTAACAAACTAGCATCACATAAATCAAAGATATGACAAACATATCAGTGGTTAAAAATAAAAATTAAAAAAAACTTTTATAGGAATGTTAAACTGTCAAATATGTACACTATCTAGTTCTATACTCCAAAATAAGAAGAGTCTAGCCGGGCGTTGGTGGCGCACGCCTTTAATCCCAGCACTCGGGAGGCAGAGGCAGGCGGATCTCTGTGAGTTCGAGGCCAGCCTGGGCTACCAAGCGAGCTCCAGGAAAGGCGCAAAGCTACACAGAGAAACCCTGTCTCGAAAAACCAAAAAAAAAAAAAAAAAAGAAGAGTCTAAGGGAAATTTTAGGTGAGTCTGGCAGTCTTCCAACAAATGACAGAAGCCAGGTGGTGGTGGCACACACCTTTAATCCCAGCAGAGGCAGGCGGATCTGTGAGTTTGAGACCAGCCTGGTCTACAGAGTGAGTTCTAGGACAAGAGGGCAACACAGAGAAACCGGGTGTGGGGGGGGGGGCGCAAACCATCACCACCACCACCAAAACCAAAATAAATGACAGAGTAAGATTTTGAAAGGTCTTCTAACTTCAGTCTATTTCTTTTGGGGAGTGAGGGTGTTTTTTCAATAGTTGAGTCCTCAGTTGGTGTGAATTGCACACATTGTATGAGAGCATCCATGATATTTTAAAGAATACAAATAGAAACATCTATGGCATAGGTTTGATTTTCAACTCTTTGTGTCAGTGTGGTTTATGTATGTTAAGCAGCATACATGCTTGCAGAGGCCATAGGAGAATGTCAGGTGTCCTATTGTGTCATTCACCACCTACTCTCTTGAGCCAGGGTCTTTATTGAACCATGAGCTAGGTCAGCAGATAGCAAGGCTCAGCAACCCACCTGCCACTGACTACCACAGCCCTGGGATTACAGGGGCCATCATGGCCATGCCCAGCTTTTTAAAAATATGGGTGCTAGAGATTCAAACGCAGCCTTCATGCTTGCCCTACAAGTGCTCTTACCCAGCCCCTTCAACTATTTCTTTATAATAAAACTTATTTAAATATTTAATTTTTGGCAATTTTACCTTTTTTTATTTTTGGTTTTTCGAGACAGGGTTTCTCTGTGTAGTTTTGGTGCCTATCCTGGATCTCACTCTGTAGACCAGGTTGGCTTTGAACTCACAGAGATCGGCCTGACTCTGCCTCCCAAGTGCTGGGATTAAAGGCGTGCACCACTGCCGCCTGGCACCTTCAATAAAATTTAAGATTTAAAATCCACATCTGGGCCAAGTGAGGTTGCAATTTGTTAAATACGGACTTTAAGTAGGAGGTTAAGTTTAGTTGGATTTAACAGGGAGACTTTAAAAAAAAGATATGTGCCTATTTGTTTTTGCATGCTTAAAATTTCTTTTTAAAAACATTTATTTGGGGGGGGGCAGGGCCTACATGTGTCATGGTATATATGTAGAGATCAGAAGACAATTTGTGGGATTTAATTCTTTTCTTCACCTATATGGTTCTGGGGATTGAGCCCAGTCATCAGGCTTGGTGGCAAACCCTTTTACCTGCTCAGTAAGCCATCTTGTTGGTCTCCTAAAATTTCTTTAAATCTTTTTTTGTCATTGAGCTTCAGGCGTTCTGGATAGCAACATGCAGATGCCTGTCCTCTCCAAGGATATTTGTTGTGAAGATTCACAGCAGGTGCTCATGAGCTCTGACATACCAGACTCATGAAAACAAGTCAAAGGGCTCAGACCTGAGAATCACAAATAAAATGAATTAAGGGAATCAGTTTATAGTGAAAGGATTTTAAGTCTAACTTTACCTTAGAACTTTTTAAGAACACTAGTGGTCATGAACAGGTTTCCTTTCTTTTGCCTCAATCCAAATCCTCCCACCAATCCTTCAGCAAAAACCAGTGCATGAATGGTGTGCCAGTCAGTGTTTTGTCGGTGTGCCAGGTATTTGAGAGATGGCTTTAAAAAAGGAAGCTGTTTCAGCTTACTGTTCAGAGCTTACAGTCCATGGTTGGCTGGCTCAATTGTGTGGACCTATGGGAAGGCAGACTAGCTTGAGTAACGGGCATGGTAATGCAGGACTGCTCACCTCAGGCAGAGAAAGGGAGAGGGAGAAAGAGACAGAGGTAGAGGCATCCATTGAAGACATCCCCAGTGATTACTTCTTTCAGCTAGGCCCACCTCCTGAAGCTTCTCCTACATTCCCCAATAGCACTGTATGCTGGGGGTCAAACCCATTAGTCTGTGGAGGTATTTTATATTCCACAGAAGGGAAAAGGCCAGTGTTTAGATAGCTGTGAATGAGCTAGAAGAAATACAGTCTACATGCACTGTATATGTGTAAATTAATTTTTGCATTTCTTTTGGACTTTAACTGTGTTACATTATTTTGTCTTCAGCTTTAATTGCCTAAAGGAATTTTCTTCAGCTATATCTTCCTTACAATACCCTTAAACTGTAAAATGTAAATCATGCCTCAGTATTTTGTTCTGAAATAGTTGAATGTTTCCATACTATTAATCTTGACTGAAAAAGATGTATTTTAGTTGTATTTCTAACCATTTATAATGATTTTATGCTTAATACGAATATGACTTTTTTTTTTCTACCTGCCTCTGCCTCCCAAGTGCTGGGATTAGAGTGCACTACCACTGCTGGCAATATGAATCATTTTAAAAATACCATGTTTCTAGCCAGGTGGTGGTGGCGGCGGCGCACGCCTTTAATCCCAGCACTCAGGAGGCAGAGGCAGGTGGATTTCTGTGAGTTTGAGGCCAGCCTGGTCTACAGAGCAAGTTCCAGGATAGGCTCCAAAGCTACACAGAGAAACCCTGTCTTGAAAAACAAAACAAAACAAAACAAAAAATACAAAACCCAAAACAACACCCCCCTCCATGTGTTTCTGCCTCACTGTGTAGCCCTGGCTGGCTTTGAACTCAGAGATCCACTAGCCTCTGCTTCCTTTCTGAGTGTTGGGATTAAAGGCATGGGCCACCATGTTGCCTGACCTGTTTACCTCTTAGTGTGAAAGAAATTCATCTATTTCATTTGTCCTCTAATAGTCTTTTTATTTTTTCCCTTTTCTCCTCCTCTTCCTTTTTTCTTAAATAAAAGGCTTTCAGAACTTTATAACTTTTTAGTTCTTTGTGAGATAAAAAGAATCCCAGAAGCATTATAAACATCTTAGTTTATTGATGCTTAAAGCTCATGCCTAGCTTTGGGACCTTGTTTGTTCTCTCTTCCTTATAGATAAAATGTAGTTATATCCACTAGCTCCCCTCATGTCAGATGGGCAGTTCTTGTAACCTTGCCCATTGTTCCCATCCATTTTGTTTAAAGGATCCATTTATCCCAAATATGAAGCCTCCTTTCATAAACATGGCACTAACTTTACTTCAGTGGGTTAGTGTAGTGGCAAGGTTACTGTGTGACATGTAGATAGGCTTTATTGCACATCTTGTTTATAAGTAGCAGAACTAGGGTTTGGATTTGTGTCATTATCCCACATGAGTTACAAACGCAGGAATATATTAGTTGCCGTGTTTATTACTTCTGTGCAGGTGACTCTTAGCTGTCAATGCTCTTCTGAACGTTAGCTCTCTAGTCCAACTATCATTCTGTGCTCTCCTAACTATACCTTCCCTGCCACCAGTGAGCGTGCCATCTTTTCCTGTTTCAACTGCCCTTTCTCATTTCTTTCAATGATACCTTTTTTTCTTTAGGGAATGGGATGGGATGGGGAGTTGTGGCAAAGTCTTAATATATAGCCCAAGCTGGTCTTGAACTCAGTTGTTGCCTAGGCTGATCTCACCCTCAAACTGATTATTCTGCCTTCTTTTCTTTCTTTCTTCTTTTTTTTTTCTAAAGATTTATTTATTTATTACGTATACAGTGTTCTGTCTGCATGTATGTCTGCAGGCCAGAAGAGGGCATCAGATCTCATTACAGATGGTTGTGAGCCACCATGTGGTTGCTGGGAATTGAACTCAGGACCTCTGGAAGAGCAGCCAGTGCTCTTAACCGCTGTGCCATCTCTCCAGCCCCTGCCTTATTTTCTTAAGTGGTAGGATTATAAGCATGTGTCACAAAGCCCTGATTGACATCTTTATTTCTAAGACTTAAAATCTCATAGTTCTTTTAACACCCATGATGTTTTGCTTAATTTCCACACTGTGTATGTTTTGTTTCCATGTATGTTTTTCTTCTGTATCATGAGTAGTAGCTTTGTGTTTCTTTCTGTTAGGATCGTGGTTTAGTTGTCTACAAGGCTTCCCACTACTGCCAGATCAGTCTTCCTAATGCATAACCCCAGTTACACTTGGTGCATTGTCTCCTTTCCCCTCTCTTTTTATGTAGTCCAGGATGACTTTGAACCCGCAGTCATCCTGTTTCAGCCTTCTGAGTACTGAGATAATTGTGCACCACTCTGCCCTGTTGATCCCGTCGTTTTCTTGGCCCAAGACTTTTGTTGCACCATACAGTCAAGGATTCTACATTACTTCTGCAGGTGTATTTCCTTTTCTTTGTAGGTATATTATATTTCCCTTTCTTTCCCTTTCTTTCCCTTTCTTTCCCTTTCTTTTCCTTTCTTTTCCTTTCTTTTCCTTTCTTTTCCTTTCTTTCCCTTTCTTTCCCTTTCTTTCCCTTTCTTTTCCTTTCTTTTCCTTTCTTTTCCTTTCTTTTCCTTTCT
>CABHPP010097611.1:0-21549 GCA_902168425.1 Peromyscus attwateri | reverse complement strand
AATTTTTTTTTTTTTTGTTTTTTGAGACAGGGTTTCTCTGTGTAGCTTTGCGCCTAAGGACAATTTTATAAGGAATCCGGAATGACAGACTGGCTGGCAAGTGACAGGAGATGCCCACCATCGTCAGTAGTGTCTGTGCCATGTGTTAATTGTATACACATCTTCCTAGGCAGGTCTCACTTGGAGGGACTTTCAACCCTTGGTACTGACCAGCTTGGTTTGCCCAGCTTCCAAGCTCTGGGACCCCATGCTCTCTCTCACTCTGTGGCTCTCACACTTTCCTTCCTTCTTGGGACCCAGTGCCTCCTGTCTGGCCCTGGTATAGCCAATCCCACCTCTGGGTGTGGGGCTTTTCTTTCCCTGGGCTGCTTTCTCCCCTGCCACCAACTTTCCAGCCCAGCTCCCTGCCTGATCTGGCCTCTGGTTTTGCCCTCCCTTGTTTGGAGGACTTCTGAGTCTGAACCTTAGCTCTCTGAGGTAGACCAGATCACCTCATTGTCTTTTCTTCTGTGGTCAGGGTATCGTTTAACTCTTGAGTCTTTCTTTCATGGGAAGAGGGACAGATAATCCCTGCCTGCCAAGTGACTGGTTTAGATAAAGAAGTGGACCTTGCAACTCCAGGTGCACAGCGAGTTTTCCACTCTTCCTACAGCACCAGTATTGAAAAATGACTTTTTTTTCCCTTAAGGAACTATTTAAACATTTTAATCATGGGCTAACCGTGTGACTCTGTGTGGGTGTGTACGTGTGGATACAAGTGCTTGTGGAAGCCAGAAGAAGTTGTGAGATCCCAGGAGCTGGAGTTCGTGGTTGTGAGCCACCCCAGATGGGTGCTGGGACCTGAACCCAGGTCCTCTGTAGGAGCAGTCTGAACCACAGAGCCGTCTCTCTAACCCCTGCTCTTCTTTCTTCATACTTGGTATTTACTTGCTAAATATTTACTTAGAGCCTGCTTCATGTTAGACTTTGTCCTAGGTGCTGAGGATACATCCTGGAGGCAAAATAGACAACAACAAAGAAAAAAAAAATAACATCTAAGGCACCAAAAGAAAAGAAGACTCTAACATGTCCATTTCAGTCACCCCTTAAAATATTCATTCACCACACATATAAGTAGATTAAGAACAGTATGCCAGGAGAAGGTAAGTGTGTGAGTGTCCTTAAGTTTTTTTTAAATGCTTTTAATGTGTTTTAAAACGCTTTTGTATGTTTTTAGAATGCTTTTTTATGTTTTTCAATGCTTTTTATGTTTTTTTAAAGAACACTTTTAATGCTTTTAAAAATGTTTTTAAAATGCTTTTACTTCTGTGGGATGCTTGCCCATGTTCATGCTTCCAGGTGCAACATGGATTCCTTGGTGGCGTGACACAGTCATGTTGGTCCCAGAGTCTTTGTCACAGATACCCTTGTATTCACGTTAAATAAGCTGGATTTTAGCCAAGCGGTGGTTGTTGTTTCTAGTTAAACAACTCCCTTTTGCTCAGAGCACCAACAAGCACAGGAACCTTCATCACTTCGCTCTCCCCCAGTATTGCATGTGCCACAGTATCTGACACAGGGAGGTGACGCAGAAAAGGATTGTGGGCCCAGAAAATGCACTTTTCTCACGGGGAGCTTTTACACTCGGGGGAGGGGTGTTGATAAAGTAAAAGTTGTGCTTAAGTTGTAGTCCCTTTAGAAACATTTTTAATTTTCAGTATTTACCAAATAAATCTAAACTTCTAAGATCAGTGACTCACACTTTTCCAAGAGCCTGAAAAAGGTATATGGTTAGATATTTATTGACCGGCCTCTGATTTTAATGTTAATAGTTTCTAACCAGAAGGGGAAGAGTCCATCTAGGTGTGGTAGCTTCTTCATGGGAATAGCTCTCCGTAGTCCCAGAATTGAAGATGCCCAAAGCCTTCTCCGAGTTTGTTTCTCCCTTACGCTCAGTCTCTCCCCCTTACCTCTGTTCTTACATCTCTCATGTAGTGAGAAAACCTGGAGAACTAACGTGGCCTTTTCCAAAACAGCACAGCCTGTCAGTGGAAAAGTTTGGACCAGAGTTTGGGTAAATGCTTTCTCCAAGGGGGAAAAAAGGTAAAATAATGCAGCTATGTAATGTTTCTGGTCCCTTTATTATTTTAAGCTCTTAAAGGGTCAAGCGTCGTATTCACTTGGATCTCTCTGTCCCTGCATCCTACCCCACAGTGACTTTACCCCACAAGCACACACCAGCGTGCTTCAGCATTTGCATCAGGTCTATTTAAGCACATTGGGGGTGCCTCATCGTGTACCAAGTATAACCCACATTGGAGACCCTGCCCCTCAGCTCGTCCGCTTCTGTCGCGTTCTCGCAGTCCAGGCCGACTAAGATGACACACAGGAGAAGATACTCCAGCTTCTCTTCAGGATCTGCAGCAGCTGGAGAGAAGTCAAACAGATGGGCTTTTCCACCCTGATTATCCCGACTTCCTAAATTTAGAAATACATGCTTAAAAAAAAATGTAAATTACCCAAGGGGGTGGCGTAGCACATGCCAGGCTGTGCTAACGAGTGCAAATAGATGTCATCTGCCGGCTCGATGCTCGGCTCCCCCTGCTCCGGCTCTATTTTGTTTCCTTTAAGTTTCTTTTATTTTATTACTGTTTTTTTTTTTCTGAAGCTGTGCTGTCAAGTCTCTGTTCACATTTTGACTGTTAGTTTAAGATGTGCAGATTCCTTTCTCTCTTTTTCTTTCTTTCTTTCTTTCTTTCTTTCTTTCTTTCTTTCTTTCTTTTCCCCTTCCCCTTCCCCTTTCCCTTTCCATTCCCTTCCTTCTGAGACAGAGTTGTAGACCATATTGGTCACAAACTTTTGCTGTAGTCAAGGATGGCATTGAACTCTTTATCTTCTGCTACCTAAGTGCCGGCAGGTATATAGGATCTTAACCTAAAATGGCATGTGATCTATCTTTGAAGGACTCAGAAGTCCTTCAAACTAGTGGACTAGGCTAGGAGAGGAAGGTATTAGAGAAGGACCTTCTCTTGTCTTACTTTGGCTATAAACTAGCTGGGTGGGTTTAGGTGGGACACTTCCTCCACTGTATGGGTGGACTGGGTTCAGTAGTCTCTAATGAACCTTAACTATGAGTTATAAGGATCTCTCTCTTGCTTGCTTTAAAAAGTCTATTTGCAAGTTATTTTAAACATCATCATGCCCTAGAATATAAAGCACAGTGCCCAACATAGATTAGATGTTTAAATATTCTCAAAAAAAAAATCAACACTATATATCTTACGTTTCCTCTTAGGAAAACTCATTGAGAAAACTTCTTAGGAACTAAATGTTTAATGACCACTTTGTTTTCATTAGAATACACTAGACTAGTCTCTTCTGTATCCTATAGTTGTTGAAGGGACCAAACAATGGTCCAGAGACATGGGAGGCATGAACAGACATTGAGGAGGTTTAGACTTACATATCACCCTCCACTAGGGTGTAAATTATATGGAAGAATTACTTCATTCATTCATTCGTTCTTTTATTATCTGGTCTTGCCATGTGGCTAAGGCTGGCCTGATACTCACTGTGTAGTCCAGGCTGAATTTGAGTTTTCGATTCTCCTGCTTTAGCCTTGATTTCTGGGATAATAGGCAGGTACCATCATGTCAGGTTGGGAATCATATTGTATGTGACATGAATGTTTATAGGACCACTCTTATTCTAAAGTTACAACAACAACAACAACAACAACACACACACACACACACACACACACACACACACACACACACGTATGTATAACAATCTGTGAGTCCATCAAAGGAAGTGAATTGAGTGGAGATAAGTCTAGAAGGTTTGTCTTAGAGGAAGAGTGGAGAATGGACATTTAGGAAGCAAGAGGGTGATGGGGAAGAAGAGAGGGAACATGATTGCTCTAGCCAGTCTCAACAGAGTCATCAGGCAGTCCCAGAGCAGAGACTAGCTTGGGAGGTGTGAACCTTTTCGTCATGAAGGTAGGTGGGATCAAGGGAAGTTGAGGCTAGAGATCAGGGCAGAGGACAGCAGAGAAGTAGACATTTAGGTCTTACCTGGTGCACAGGGAGAAGGCTCTAGAGTTTTACACAGAGGAGTAACTTGCTCCAAATTGCTTTAAGACATTTGACTTTAGAGTTGTGTGGAGGATGGGTTGGCCGTGGGCTAGGAGATAGTGGAAGAATCTGCTGGGATTCAAGAGCCAGTGAGAGTCCTAATAGACAAAAGAAAGCAAGTCTGAGAGATTCTCAAGGAATCTGTTAAAACCTTGGAATTATTACTGTTTCAAAGCTAAAATAAAAGATAAAGAATGTGTGTGGAAGCATTGTAAAGAGAGAACTTGCTTCCGCAGCACATATACTAAAATTGGAACAATACAGAGAAGATTAACATGGCCCATGCTCAAGGATGACATGCAAATTTGTGAAGCATCCCTTTTTTTTTTTTAAATCAGATAAAGGTGATAAGACACATGATGGAGAAAATGAAAAAGAAAACAGAGGAGCAAGATAATGAAGTTATTGGGGATATTAAACCAGGAGGATGAGGGGGTCAAGGAACTCACTGATGCATGTAAAGAAAGAGAGCGTGGTCCTCGGGAGAAGAAAGTGCAACAGGAGATTTCTGAGGGAAACCGTTACCACAGCTCCAGCAGCTGCTCTTGCCTCAGCTGCTACCAAAGCTGAGCACCTGGTCACTGTGGGAGAGAGATGAAATCCCTGGTAGCTCTCCTGGGTGAAACACAGATGAAGAAACTAAAGATTGGATATTTTGAAGAGCTGGAAACCATTATGGACAGAGACCAAGAGGCCCCAGAACAACAGCGGCTGCAGTTAGTGACTTCCTGAACACCAGAACTTCCACGTGGAGCAATTGAAATACGCTGAGTTATGAGGCCAACAACAAACGGAAGGGCAGCAGCATGGCCCGAACCCTCAGCGAGCACACCAGCACTCCAGAGGAGCTGGTCTGGCAGCAGGGCATCCTGGCATGATGCCTCATCAGCGGCTCCCTCCCTACCCTTGGATGCTGTCACTCCCGTCTCCCCCAGCCAGGTCACAAGACTGATGCCTGGGCAGCCCACGCCAGGCTGCATGATTCCCACCATGGCAGCCCACATCCACCCAACTGGGAGTGGTCCTGCCCCTTCTGGTATGCCTCCGATGCCTGGAAACCTCTCAGGACCCCGGGTACCCCTCACAGCACCAGAGAGCATGTATCCTCCTCCACCACAGCAGCAGCAGCTGCCTCCACTTGGGAACAGGGGTCCCTCCACCTCCTGCTCCAGGCCCACCTTCATGTCAGAACGCAAAAGTCCATAGTAGAGATTTGCCTTGAGGCTCTCATTTGCCTCTGACCAGCAAGTACTCTGGGTACTTGCCATCAGAGTACCCAGTTACTTGAGCTAAGGAAACCTCATTCCTTCTTGTGTGTGTTCTAGACTCTTGGAGTGGAAATGGAAATGAGCTTGCCCCTCGCAGAGGTGACAGACCCAGTGCCTTTGACAGTGGCCCTGTCCCCCGACTTCCCTCCATTCTCTTCCAAAGGAAACTCGCTCCAAATGCTCACCTCTCCCCCTGGAGTCCTAGAAGGAGACCGGGGATTCTGGTTCATACTGTGGTCCTTTGTCACCTTTAATGAGATCGCTTTGCAGTTTGAAAGATGCAGGTATAGGGATTTTTAAAACGCTGGTAACCTCCAGAACCCAAGTTCAGCGCAGCTCTCTGTGTGTTTCATAGGTTTCACTCCTGTAGTAACCCCCATTCGATTCTGTGAGGGCCCGGATACTGTGCGGGTTTTGTGCAGTCCACTCAGTGTGGATTTTTTTTTTTTTTTGCTTTGTTTAGTTTTTTAAATGGTGGGAGTTCTGAGATTTTGGGAGAAAATGAGTGAAAGTGGCTTAATTTCTTCTCTTTCATTGGATAAATGAAATACCATTTATGAAAAAATCATAAAGAGACTACTTCCACCTTAGCATGGGGGAACGGGAAGAAGGAAAGAAGTGTGGAATTTGATAGAGTTTCAGTTAGTAGGTGAGGAATGTAAAACCAAAATCTGTTCATGGGGAATCAGATCCAGCCTTTAGTGTACATTGTCTGCTTCTAGTGTGAGTCAGCAGGCTGGACCTCAGAAATCTAGACTGATAGAAATATTCACTTCGTTCCCATGAAACAGTACCCCTGAGCAGAAACTGAGCGAAGGTATCTTTCTTATGGGGACAGGAGGATGTGAAGTATAAATGGATTGAATGAAGTCAGTAAAAATCATAGTTTGGAACTTTGGAATCTTGTGAAAGGCTTGGAAAATACAATGCATGATTTTGAGACTAGCAGACCCCAGCAGGTTTTCTCATCCTGAATCTCTGGAGGTTAATCATTGAGCCTGCTGGTTTCCCTGTTTCTCAGAGGTCCTCAAGATTCTCTGGCTGTCCCTTCCCCCAGGGCTCTTTCCCTAAGTTACATGTGGTGTCGCTTGTCTATCTTATACTTGTGGGACTGGCCTGGGGGGTGCTTTGCTCAGGTCCTCTCCCCTCCTTAATAGTCATATATGAAGCTAAGCAAGCCGTGCTTATCAACGGTTGCATCTTCTCACCCATCTAAATGACTTTAGCATAATTTTAGTGTGGGAATAAGTAATGCCTTGTTTTACAGTTCTGATCCACAGGTTATAGCCTTTGTTGTCATCATGACAGTTTTCCTGTAAAATGCTGATTATAAATGGCTCTACCTTGATGCATTAGTGAGAGGTTTAAGCAAGCTAATGTATGCACTGGGCGTGGTCACTAGCCAGGCGAAATACGCCGTGTGTTTTTGTGTCTTTCCTGTTCTCCACTGATGTCCCTTATTGCCACGAAGACATCCGAGTATGCATCCCCTCTGCCAACTCAGATTTCCTGAGGACTGTGTGCTTGATTTAAAAGTTTGATGCAGTGGTGGCGTGTGCTTTTATTCCGGGAGGCAGAAGCAGGCGGATCTCTATGAGTTCAAGGCCAGCCTGGTCTACAGAGTGAGTTCCAGGAGAGCCAGGGCTACATAAAGAAACCCTGTCTCAAAAAACAACAAAACACAATAAAAAGTTAGACAAACGCACATTCCTGATTTGTCGTGAATGCGGATGCTCAGCGCTGCTATCTACAGAACATTGTTAGTCTCTCTCAGGCATAACTACTTTTTCTTGTCAACTGCAATGTAAGACAGGCAATTATCCTAATTTTAGAAATACAGAGGGGCTCCAGGGTGTGATTAAGCCATTCCTTGCTTGTCAGGGCTGTGGGAACTCAGATGAGAACCTAGGTGTGTCTGCTTGTAAAGTCACTAATCATGCCTCAGAGAAAAGACCCTTACATGGTCCCTGACAAGGGTTATGTTGTTGTTGTTGTTTTCCAATGAACTTCATTGAGGTTCAGTTTGCATTGAAACATTTTCAACTACATAAAGAGAATAGTTTTGAGATGGCTGGATACCAATGTGTCACCATTTCAGTAAAATTACAGGGCATTTTTATTTGTGCTTACAGATTACCTGTAACAGGTGTAAGAAGCTACCGGTCTGTTTGTTGAGATTGTGTATTAGTTTGTGCTTGGTAGGCCTGTTTAGTTAGAATCCTTTAGTATATACATTTTAAAATCTAGTATGCTTTTTAAAAAATAATTACTATTAAGTCTTAAGTTATTTCCCTTTTTTAAAGATTTATTTTATGTGTAAGAATGTTTGGCCTCCATGTGTGTATATGGACCACATATGTGCCTGGGAGGTCAGAAGAGGGCATTGAACTGCTTGGAACTGGAACTATGGATGGTTGTGAACTACCATGTGGGTGGTGGGAACCGAACCTGGGGCCTCTGCAAGGGCAGCATGAGGTCTTCACCTCTGAGCATCTCTCCAGCCTTGTCATAATGATTTAAAACTCATCTGAAAGCATCAGTAGTTTGATTGGATTGTTGTTGGTGAGAACTTCATGTGGATATACTTGGTTTTTACAATCTTCTGCTGGGGAACATTTGAGTTGTTTCTAGCTTGGAGATTACCATAAGAGATAGCTGTGGACACATTTCATTCTTTTATTTATTTATTTTTTTTTGGCGGGTGGTGGTTAATAAATGGTTGGTGTTTATATTTCTTGGAAACTTTCAAATTGTTTTACAAAGTAATTGCACCATTTTCCTTGGTGAACTGTTTGTTCAAATATCTTGCTTCTTTCTTTTCTTTTCTTTTTTTAAAAGTGCCTTTGTTTTCTTACTATTGAGTAGATGTTCTTAACTTTGAATAGTTCCCCATTTCTGTTATTCTATCTTGAAATTCATTTTCCTTCCTTTATGTTCTATTGTGCTTTTAAGCTTGTCCAATGAATTTTAAACTGCAGACATTTAAAACTTCTAGCTCTTAATTTTATTTCTTATTATAGCATCTATTCTTTAAAACTAAGACTTCCTGTCTTTCTATTTATTATAGATGCCCATTTTCTTTGTTGAACATAATTGTGATAATTTAAAATCCATGCCTGAAAATTCCAGCATCTGACTCATCTTGAGACTGGCATTGTGAAAATTAATTTAATATGTCCTGTTGCCTGGGCCTTGGGATGCAAGAAGCTGGTTAAGTATTATTCTGAGTGTGCCTGTGAGGTATCTCTTGATGAGATTAGCACTTAAACTAGTTGGCTATGAAAGGGCGTCACTCATGTGGGTGGGCATCATAATGCTGAGGGTCTGAAGAGACCAGAGAGAGAGAAAGGCTGGGTTCTGGAAGTGCCAGACTGAAGCTGGGTTATAACTCTTCTAGCCTCTGTGCTTCTGATTCTCAAATCTTCAGAGCTGGACAGGAATAACATCACCCCCCCCCCCCATTAGAACTTACTACACCAGCTTTCCTGTGTCTCCAGCTCACAGCTGAGTGATAATGGGGCTTCTCCACCTCCAAGAATCATATATGCCACAGTACCTTGTTATTAATCTGTCTCTGGAAGTGTCCGTATGTATATACACAGGGGGAGGGGAGGGAAGGAAGAAGGGAGAAGAGAGAGGAGGGCAGAGAGTGTAAGAGAGCTAGAGAGAGAGAGAGAGAGAGAGAGAGAGAGAGAGAGAGAGAGAGCGAGCGCAAAGAGTGTAAGAGAGAGAGAGAAAGAGAGACTGTTTAATATAGCAGCTATCAATTGTCATTTTCTTTTAAAATTAGATTTTTTCTGAGGCTTTCTTTATGAGGTGCAATTTTAAATTATGTCAGCATTATATTGAATCAAGTGTAGTTTATTGGAATCTGGTTTCTGCTCCCTTGCCCCTAACATGCTGGTTGTTATTACTTGTTCAGTAAGCAGCCAGTTCACTTGGTTGGACAGCCCGTAAAGTGTGTCATGCCTATGGCGGGTGGTGGCTCGGAGCTCATGTCAGGCTACCCAAGTCTTCCTGTAAGTCTGTGCTTCACTGTTCAGCAAGAAACTTGTTTGTTATGTCTGAAATTGTGGGGTCCACTTTCCCGCCCTTTTCCACATTTCTCAGGTTCCTCCCATATTTTCTACTTGCCTTGACCCAGCCGGCTTCTCCCATCTATTAGATGGCAGGTATTCTTGACTTAGGGTTTCTACATGCAGTGGTCATGCTAGGTGATGGGCCCTTGACATAGTTCCCACTGAAATTTGGTTTGTCCCATGCTTCGGGTATATGTGTTCAAGTATCTTCCAGAAAACTGGGTGGATTCTCATATAAAATTTGTCTCTCTCCTCAGTCATCTTCAAGGGTCTCCCTTATTCTCTGTTGGCTCTGGTCCCTTGAGCCGCTTCCTCTGCTTCTTAGGGATAATTGTTATGATGAACTTTTTTTTCAATGGGGACTTATGGTTGAATGCCATCACCACCATGAAACCATCCTTAGGACAAAGCTGCAAACACCTGAAACTTGTGTAGGTCAGGCACTTGGGTAGTTTGGACTTCCCGCTTACACTTGGTGAGTCTTCATAACTAGTCTACCAGTGCGATGCCAATCAGTTCCAGGAAAGTCCTCAGAGAGACAGCAGAAGCAGTGTTTTACCACTCATCTGGCTCTTCCTCAGTCCAGTCCAGTTGTCACATAGGGTTAACTACATAGGGGCTCCTGTCTTTTCCTTCTTCTCTTTTTTGTGTTTGGTTTTTAGTGACTTATAAGCAACACTAAAATGGGAAGACAGCTGTACGATTACATCTGGATGTCTGTGACCTCGTGAATACTGTTTTGTTAGAAGTTCCTTCTCATCCATGGTCTATCCTTTGTCACCTACAATGGTTGTCCTAGCTCAAAGACAGGCCCGTGGAGAAGAGGCGCATGAGAGGATGCTCCTAATAGGATGCTGATAGGAAAGGTTCTCTGCAAACCTTTTCCATGTGTTTTTATAGCATCCCTTCGCTTCTCAGCCATGATTTGCTCACTGTTACCACTCTTCTCATTTGGCTTAATTTTACCAAATATACACCATCGCATGAAAGTATTATGTTCCATGCCATGGTTTGACTTTTCATGCTTTGTTTGTAATCTGGGTGTCATCACATAATTGAAGCTAGAAATCTAGTCCTTTGTAGTGCTTTTAACTTTCTCAGTCTGTGTGGTACTTGTAAATAGCATGGTATCCCAGTGATGGGTGAAACAAAAGCCTCCCACTGGAGAGGCTTGGAGAAAGAGAGCAAACTAATCTCCAATCTGTTAATAGTCGCTTCTTTTCATTTTTCATAATATGGGTTTTGCAAAGGACTCTGGCTTTATGGGAGGAGAGAAAGACTGGATAATTGCATTTTGGATATGTTTGTTGGCCTCTAGAATTTAGTCTAGAAGGCTGCACACTGGCACAAGTGGATTAAATAGTGTATAGTTTGTATCTTCAGATGGTGTATTAGGGTTCTTCAGAGGATCAAGTGTATGCACACATGTGTTCATGCATTCAGAGAAGTTTATTATAAGAAATTGCGCCTGTGATTAGGGTGTGACAAAAATCTGCAGAGTTAACATCCCAGGTTAGATCTAGGCATAAGCCACTGTGGAACCAGAAAGAGCTGATGTCCAACTTAGAGTATCAGGCAGGATTTGCTCTTGCTCTATCACCTGATTGTATGAGACCTGCCCACAAGTGGAAGGCAATTTTCTTTCCTCATCCAACTAAATTAAATGTATCCAAAAACACCTTCATGAAAACATTCAGAAAAATGTTTGACATACATTTGGGTATTCCTTATAGCCCATTGAGGTGACATTTAAGATGAACCCTCATAAGCAAACATACATATTTGTAGAAAAGAAAGTTAAACCCTAACTTTGGAATTCTTAAAGATATACATGGAATGGTCAAAAGTGTCACTGATGTCTTCAGGGGAGAGGATGAATGTGTATCCTTCCTTCCTATTTCCCCCAGGATTCTCCCTCTTCTTTTTTTTTTTTTTCCAAGAGAGAGTTTCCCTATGTAGCTTTGTGCCTTTTCCTCGAATTCACTTTGTAGCTGGCCTTGAACTCACAGAGATCATCTGCCTCTGCCTCCGGAGTGCTGGGATTAAAGGCGTTCGCCGCCGCCACCACCACCACCCAGCCCGACCACTGCTTTCTCTACAAGTTCTCTTAACACTTAGATCAAGTCCTTGTGCTGTATCCGTGGTAGAGTGGGGAGGAGAAAAAGAGGAAATTTTTTCCTGGAAAGCCTTCAGAGTAGAGCTTTCATCAGAGGTTGTAGCATTCATGAGCTCAAGGCCACATTCCAAAGCCAGCTGCAGTAGGGTTGGGCAAGCTGTTGGCATAGTTGGATTGACCTCCATTGCAGATTACCAGTGTGGCTTTCCTTCCTCCTTTGTGGGGATACCTGAAGTTAACAATAACCATAATCTTGAAGTTGTACTTATTTGCTTTATTTTTTTTTTTAAGTCAAGAAGAACCTATTCTCGTGGAAGGAAGGCTATTGAGATTTCAGCCTACCCTGATTCATTTTTACACTGGTCAAATTCATTTCTCTAATTCTCACTCTTGTTTAAAATGTAGGTAACAGGTGAGCTGAAAGGTTCCCCTTGGTTCAGTGATTAAGAAGGATGAAGAAACCTTGATAGTGCTATTTGAAGTAGAGAGTTTAAAAATCAAGTGTACATTTGCTGATGAAAGGAGGTGGCAATGTATTTGAATTTTAAATTTGTGCAACCTGGGCAGGAAAAGGACTGTTATGTACAGACCAGAAACTCAGAAACCATGAGTCAAAATTAGTCCTTCCTGCAGTAAATTGTCTGTGTTAGGTTGCATTGCCACAAAAACAAAAAGTCTGACCAGCACATACACAGATTGAAACTTAAGGTTGTATTGAAGTACTGGAAAAGAAATGAAAGGCCGAAGTAATCACTCGATGGTTGAAAGTCTCCTCCTCCGCCTCTTCTTTCTCCTCCTCCTCTTTCTCCTCCTCCTCTTCCTTCTTCTCCTCTTCCTCTTCTTCTTTATGTGTATGTCATGGGTAGAACCCAGGATCTCATATCTCACTCTCTAGGCAAGTGACACTTAACACTGAGCTATATGCATGACCAGCCCGAAAGTCTTACATTTTGTGCTTATTTTAAAAGTTGGGGTTGGGGGTCTGGAGAGATGGCTCAGTGGTTGAGGGTGCTTGCTGTGTTCTGGCAGAGGACTGGACTTCGGTTCCAGCGCCCATGTTAACCAGCTCACAGCTAACTGCCTGTAACTCCAGCTCCAGGTGAGCTGATTCCTTCTTCTGGTCTCTGTGGGCACATGCACACACACATGCACATAGATGTGCACATATACGTAAGTAAATTAAGTCTTTAAGAAATTGAGACTTCCTTAAATACAATAAGAGATACTTGAAATTGCTGTTTGTGACTAGCACAATAACAGAGTAGATGGTATCATTCATTGTCAGTGGAAGGTTAGTTTGCTGTTAGGTATTTTTCTTCTCCTCCCTTTGATTTTGAAATATCAGAGACATTCTGTTTTAAGGCATAAGAAATTCAACCAGCCGGGCGTTGGTGGCGCACGCCTTTAATCCCAGCACTCAGGAGGCAGAGGCAGGTGGATCTCTGTGAGTTCGAGGCCAGCCTGGGCTACCAAGTGAGCTCCAGGAAAGGCGCAAAGCTACACAGAGAAACCCTGTCTCGAAAAACCAAAAAAAAAAAAAAAAAAAAAAGAAATTCAACCAGATAATGTGATCAAATGAGCTGAGTAAAAACCTTGAGTTGAAGTTGCAAAAGGTAATGTTTATATTCTTTCTTTTTACCCTTTTTTATTCATTGAAAATGTTGTACAATACAGTGCATCTTGATTATACCCACCCTCCACTCCCTCCTTCCATCTCCCCTCCACACCCTTCTAGTGCCCCTCCTTCCCAAATTCTCTCTCTCTCTGTTTATAGCCCACTGAATCTAGTTCATGCTGCCCATATGGACCTGGGTGAGGAGGCATACATTAGGTGGTGGGCAGTCTACCAGTAGCCATCCATCAAAGACAAATGGTTCTTCTCCCAGGAGCCATCAGTTGCCAATTTACCCTCCGAAGTGTGATCTCAGGATCCCCTCCATCCTGTAATTTTTAACTGGCTTGATCTTGTGCAGGTCTTATGCAGGTAACCACAGCTGCTGTGAGCTCATGTGCACAATGGCCATGTCATGTCCAAAGGACAACATTTTATAGCATGCCTCCTCATCCTCCGGCTCTTTCATTCTTCAGCCTCTTCTAGGATGGTCTTTGGATCTTGGCATGGAGGGTGGGTATAGATATCCTGTTTGTGTCTCAGCACTCACAGTTGGTTATGCTCAGCTGTTTGAGCAGTTGGGAGTCTCTGCATTAATCACTTCCCACTGCAATAAGAAGCTTTTCTAGCCAAGGTTGGGAGCAGCACAAATCTATGAATATAAATAAATATTTAGAAGGCAGTCTGACAATATGACCATTTAGCAGAAGAACATCAGTAAATTCTTCCAGTTTTGGGTTTTGACCATGTTTTCAGTTGTTCTGCCTGGTTTTATATCAACTTGACACAAGCTATAGTTATAAGAAAGGAAGGAGCCTCAATTGAGAAAATTCCTATAGAAGATCAGGCTGTAGGCAAGCCTGTGAGGCATTTTCTTAATTTGTGATTGATGTTGGAAGTTTCAGCCTATTGTACTGGGTAGTACATCCCAGGGTTAGTGGTCCTGGGTTCTATAAGAAAGTGGGAAGAGCAAGCCACTGGGGAGCAAGTCAGTAAGCAGCACCCCTCCATGGCCTTTGTATCAGCTCCTGCCTCTTTATTCTCACCTGGTTTGAGTTCCTGCCTTGGTTTCCCTTATTAGACTATGACTCAGGATATGTAAGCCAAATAAACCCTTTCCTCTCAAGTTGCATTTGGGCATGCCGTTTCATCACAGCAATAGTAACCCTAACAAAGATCCAGTATTAGGTATGAATTCCTTCTTCTAGAGCATGCCACAAATCCAATCAGGAGAGTAATTGGTTACTCCAGTAAACTGTCCTGCCACTATTGTATAAGTGGGTGTATATTCTTTCATAGTAGGGTGGTATTGAAGCGTGCAGGGTCCAGTGCTGGGTAAAACTATTGATGTCTTTTGTCCCCAGAAGTCTGCATAGCATCTTCCAGTACTGTGAAAGCTAGACAGCCAGCAGGTAGAGAGTTTCCTATTGAATTCAAGATCAATTTCTTTATGTCCTGCAACCAAAATATGTTGTGTCTTCAGCAATAGGGTATTACCATTAGTTATGGTGGGCAACCAAGAGCAATGGCAAAAACCCATGCTGTTTGGGGGGCATCTAGGGATGCCCTGACCAGTATTTTGTAAGAGGTAACCTGTGCCTGGCACTGAGATGATCATTTAATAACCCATGTCTTCCGGAAGTAGCATACTTGTTTATATTATATTGACTTGTAGGCCAACCATTCTAAGGTGTGCTAGGTTTAATCAATGGTTTTTTCTAGTTATATTATAAGTGATGTCATAGTAAGATATGTTAAGGTCTCCAAAGTTACCATTCTGGCTATTGTTTCTGATTACTAGAATAATAATCCAAATTCTTAAGTTGTAAGCTGACTCACCTTATGTTTTATAACTATCATGCATTATCCTCACTGTGGGTGGAGGTTCTTAGCTCTGCTTTAAAAGAAAATATTTATATAATAGTTTTATATAGTGTCCTAAGCATCAAAACAGCTATAGATACCATCACCAGTTTATGGAAATTGATGAGTTTACATACAGTAGTTAAGAAACCCTAAAACTGGGAAAAGTAGAGGAGGGAAAAAGATGTAGTATTGAATATTAGAATGTCTTTTATATCTGTCTTTGGAAGAGTAACGTTGCTTATTAGACTGATCCTGAGAGTACTGGGTATTTGTCACAGTACTTCATAGTAAATGTTTTGCACAGTACTATCAGGAGTCCACTGTAGAGTATAATTTTATTATTGCTTGAAAATCCTTATAGTATCCATACCCTAAGACAGCTCAGGGAGTCAGTAAAAGAGAAGAATAAAGGTGATTTTTGCATTAATTTTACTAATACTGAGAAATTCCCTGGTGTATTTGTCAGAATACAGACTTGCAGATGCACTGTATGAGAATCAGGTAAGGCTTGTGACTAATAAGGAAGTCACAGGTCAGCCGAGCAGAAGTATTGGAAAATAGCTGGAAGAAAGCAGCCACGTGACAGGCTTTGCCATCAACTTATCCTGGTGACGACACCACCATAGAGGCAGCACCTGGTTGGAGGCTTCGGCTGCCCTTCAAATGCTGGCCTAGGACTAACACCAGAGCTGCAGGCTTGCAGATCAGAGTGACCCTTTAATCTTTTCCAAGAAGTTGAGCTTGCTTCCAGCAAGTTAACTTAGTTCATGATTACCTGAAATAAACTTAATCCCATTGTCCTTATATAACACTAGTCATGGCAGTCCTGACACTGAAAAGCCAGCTGTCAGTGTGGTCCAGGCCAATACTGCTAGTTGACAGTGGGGAACCTACTTTGACATTCATAGGCACCTCACTCCCAACAGGTCCAAAACCAAAGTTTGTCCTCTCGCCCAGACTTGATTCCTTCTTGCTCATTCTTTCAAAAAACATTGTCTGCAGAGTATTGGGGACTGGGTACCAAAGTGTGCATCACAAGATACCTTCTTGGTGATCAGACTTTAAATCAGGGAGTCCATTGAAAGGCTTTACAGTTTCAAAAGATTATTCTTGTGTGCAGAGGAAATTAGAAATGAGTCAAGGATAATAATGGAGCAGACAATTGAGGGACTATTGCAGAATGATAGTGGCCTGGGAACAGTAGCGATAGAGAGAAGTGATGGGTAGATGCAATGTTTTGACATCGTAATGGAGGTGGGGTACTTGGTAATGGACACAGTGTAGGGATGCCGGTATCAAAGATGACTCATAGGTGTCTTGCTCAAGCACCAGCGTGAGTCTGGTGCAGTGAACTGAGGTGATGAAACCGTTCACACTGGAAGCATGTTTGGAGGAGGGGCAGGGGTTTAGTTTTGAGAGTTACTTGGTTTTGAGATGCCTTTAGGAAAGTCCTACTATATTTCATTTATATCAACAGTCATCCCCCTTTATCTAACCCAGAAATCACCCTTGTTTTTTTTTTTTTTTTGTTACTTTCTATACATGGTAAGTGATAAACTCGTCTGAATTTTGTGTCATTTTAGAACTTTCTGGATTCTTTTCTCCCCCCTTTTCCCTCCTTAATGCTTGCTTCAGGCACTGGTCATTTTCCTGCTGGTCCATTGCACCAGCTTCTTAATCTCTAGTCTATTATTATTATTTCCATTACTCCAGAGTTTCCCACAACATCTTCTGTAGAGCATGAGTGTTTCCTTAGCGGTGGTCAAGACAGTGGCTTTGCCTAGATGGGGCTCTCACACTTACACCATTGCCTCAAACAGAAGAGCTTTTCTTTCCACATTGTGGGTTAGTGTGTGAAATTTCATTGGGAGGATGGTAAAAAAAAATATTTTCCTAGTTGAGATAAAGGCTGGAGAAACTTGACCCTAGTGAATCTTCACCTTGCAAACAGTTGCTACAATTTTCCTAAAAGAAATACGCTCCGTTTATCCATCCTTTGAATACCCTTCAATGACTCACTCTTTACTTCAGGATGTGGTTTGAAATTTGCACCTTATCTACAGTCTGAGGTTAATTCCCCACACCCATTGTTGTGGATAAATTTCCCCTAAATGTTCATGTGTTAAAGATGGTATTGGGAATTGATGGAACCTTGAAGGGGTGGGGTTTAGTGATAGATCCCTGGGTGTCTAGAGTTGGAGGGAATTGTGGGACTTGAGCTCTTCATCTTCGTCTTTTAATTCCTGTTCATGAGGTAAGCAGTTTTTTCTTTGTGTTCCCTATGAGTGCCATCGGCACGTTCTCCCTGCCCAATGCAGCAGGCCTGGCCAACCTTGGAATAGGACCACCTGAGCTGAGCCAAAATAAATAAATAATAGGCTTAATACAAGCCTCCTATCAGATATGCGCATTATGGAATCCTTACATTCCTTTGGCTGTCTTTTCCCTTCTTTGGTGATGGTATTTGAATCATACTTTTAAAAAAAAATAGGTGAGGTTTATCATTTTTTTTTCCTATTCCTTGTGTCCTTGGCATTACACCTAAGAAACCATTGCTTAATGCCAGCAAAAAACTTTTCATGTCTGTCTTCTTTCCTTGGCCTTTTTCTTTTCAATTCCAAGTAGCCATAAAATCATTGTAACCACACTTGTATAGCGCCAGGGTCAGACTTATAAAACAGGGTGCCTAGGTCAAATGGGTCATTGCTATATGTGTGCTTGGAAGTGGGGTGAGGGCGACGATGTCCACATGCTCCGCCGGTCTTGGTGAGGTATTTGTGAAGCTCTATTAATAAAGATTTAGCTTCATCTGCCTATTGTAGGTTCTTGTAGACTTTGTACTTTTTTGCTAATGTTCAAGGAACACCATATAAATTAACTTGTGCTTGGAATGTTAGACTGTGGTTTAATCTTGTGTGTAGTAGAGATCTACAGAAGATGTGAGTGAAACTCAGGGTGTGTAGCTCGGTAGTTGAAGGATCTCTAACATCCAGCCTATGCTGAGTGAAAGTTTCAAATGGCAATCAGTAATCTTTCTTATTTCACATTTTGAAATATTAGATGTTTGGGGCATATTTTTCTGCTGTTCCTCTTCGTGCCAGTTTAAGGAGTTGCTAATTGTCCATTCTTGCTGGAAAGTACTGATTTCCATTTGAATATAACAGTCTTTTTACTAAAACTTTCCTATGGTTGATTCGAGCAAAGACAGAAGCCTTCTGTTTGTGGACTGAATGTTCAGCCAGCCGTGACGTAGCCACTATTATCAATGAAGCTTATTCATCACTTTCTGCACTAGTGCATTGTACGGGCCTTGCAGAGGGTCTGGGGGACTTAGAATGCAGCCCCCCCCCCCACCCCACTCCATACACTCTTGGCATTAAGTGAGTTTGTTCTATATCTTTCCTAGACCTTGTGTATAATTAGATCTTTTGTCTTCTCTTGATTCCCAATAGTGTTTTGCAGATGCTGGGCACTGATTGAGAATTTGTTCATTTTTTAAATTAAAAGAAAAGGGCAATTAATGCTGTTGGGAGATAATTTTGTTCTGCTCTTTTTTATGTGAACATTTATATCACAGGGCTGTTTTATAAGATGTAGGGAATATTATGTTTTTATAGAAATAAAATGAAGTGGCCATTGATGATCTTAGATTAAAAGCTTATGAGTTTTTGAGCAAATTATTCTCCATATTTAGTTTTGCACATGTCTTGAACAGTGAGTTAACTCACAGGTTAATTGCAGAATTTTACTTTCGCAGATCCAGTGGTAGAAATACAAAAGGGCTTATTCTACTTCCTGACTAGAATGCCGTAGAAGTTACCAAACTAAGCCTTTGTAAAAATCATGTGCCCTGAAATATGGCAGCTACTTTCTCTGTGTGCATTATGACAGCCAATCTGCCATCACACAGATATTGAGCCTGGCCACACAACAGTGTCAGGACAGTGGCAGTCCCTGTGTGTTGGCTGTGGGTGAGAGTACAGTGTATCAACGTTGGTCCAGTGTTAATGACCAAACAGTAATAGATTTTTTTCCTTCTAACCATCTGTTTCATTTTAAAAATTATTCCATGAAAATGGGAATCTGCTTGCCCTACATTCCCTATTCCCAGTTCTTCTCAAGCACCTTGGTTACAGGGTCCTCCATTCTCAGAAGACACGGTGGGCTTGGGGTGGGGATGTATTCAAGAATATCAGAGTTGTTGGTTTTGTTTGCGGGAATTATGTTGTCTGTGGGGGCATTCAGGAAACACTCACCTCCTTCAGAGGAACCCTTCCTTCCCACCCTCACCCCCATCTGTAGAGATTATCTGAGCCCACAGAATTTGCCTGGGTTGAAAATGAATCTCAATTTGTTACAAACTTCAGCAGCCACCTGAAGTCCGCTGAGGTCCCCAGCTGACTTCTGGGGGACCAAAGAGAGCACCAATGAAGGCTATTCTTAGTTCCCTAAACCTTTCACGTGTTTATAGAACGTGCAAAATAAACGTGTTAGCTGTAAACCCTTCACCTAGTCTATTTCTGTCTACCACTTTAAGGCAATTAAAGCCTGAGATGATTTTAGAATTTGTATTTTACCACTTATGTGTCACAGTTCTCGTGGCAAGTCTTATATTTACTGAACTTTGACATTTTCATTTAGGATTTGCCATATTTCCTGTTGTCTCAGAACATGCTTATCCTCCTC
The DNA here is from genome assembly GCA_902168425.1 of Peromyscus attwateri. Lineage (NCBI taxonomy): Eukaryota > Metazoa > Chordata > Mammalia > Rodentia > Cricetidae > Peromyscus > Peromyscus attwateri. The sequence continues at coordinate 1,807 of CABHPP010097611.1, read as the reverse complement.
CATTAATTATTCCTGATCCCCCTGAGTGCACACGATCAGGTCACACACTGAATTTAGTGAGCACCTGTTCATTTGCAAATCCGGATCCATATTGATAAGGAGGCTGGGATGCATAATATATGAAAGATTTCTTCTAGTCGTTCTCAGCTATTTTCCTTAACACACCCAGGATTCTTTGTAACTTGATTATTCTGGTATGGCCATGATTGATCTGTGGCTCTTGTTCCCCTTCTCTCTTCAGATCTGCCCACCCTGCTGCCACAGTGACTCCAATAAAAACACAAACACATCCTCCTCCTGCGTGTAGAAGTCTCGAGTGCTTCCTGTTGGATTTCGAGAGAGCCCAGAGCCTACATTGTGGAGTCACAGCACTGTCTTTTACTTAGCTCCTGTGTCCTTTCGCTGCCTGCCACTGCGCTTTCACTTATGATCTGTGACTGTCCCCTCCGCTGGTCTGACCCCAAGTCTTGTCAGATTTCCACCTTCTCTCATCCAAGCTGTCTGGAAAGCCTTTGCTCTTCCTCTGCTCCTTGAAGTTCATATCTTCCTTGGAGCGTCTCAGGCAATTTCTGTCCTTGTGGGCTGGTGTTGTGGAGCAAACCCACGACTGTTACATCACTTACTGCATGGCTACTCAGTCCGCGTGATTTTGTAAAATGCAATAAAAATTAGATAGTAGAAAAGTGAAATGTAAAACAGACACCATAGAAGCCTCATTCAAAAAGGTATTAGCTTCGGGGCTGGAGAGATGGCTCAGAGGTTAAGAACACCGACTGCTCCCCCAGAGGTCCTGAGTTCAATTCCCAGCAACCACATGGTGGCTTACAACCATCTATAATGAGATCTGGTGCCCTCTTCTGGCATGTAGGGACACATGCAGGCAGAATACTGTATACATAATAAATAAATAAATCTTAAAAAAAAAAAACTGTAAATAAAAAAAAAAAAAAGGTATTAGCTTCAAATAATCCCAACTTACCGATACAGTGCCATAAAAGTTTTTAACATGCTTAATGTCAATCTTTCTACTTTAGTGATCTGCTTGTAGCCAGTAACAATTCTCAGGCCAGCCATGGTCCAGCACTGCTGGTTAATGCTGAGAAAGTGGTTTTCTTATTTACCGTTATTCACCAGACAGGGGCTGTGTCTTGATCTTGCGTGTTACGTGGTTTCCCACCTTTAGTTTATTCCCCTCAAAACATTGGGTCTTAAAACAGTACCCTGCACAGTGAATCAGTAAAGGTTGGTTGATTGAGTTGAGTGGATATCCCAGTTGGCTTGCATATTAGTTGTTGAGTGTCTTGGAACAAACTTTAGTTTATAGGAATATTACTTTAAACTTCCTGATGCTGTGTGGTTAAGGAAAGGGCTCCCTAACTCAGTCTGCGGCTGAGGCAATTTTGTTTGAAAATGCTTTAGTTTTAGTAGCCTCTAGCAATTGGAGTATATAGGCAAGTGACATCACTAGATTGTTAGCACGGTGATGAAATACTTGTTTGCCAAAGGAGAGGCAGTTAGAACCAGTGCCCCTTGGAAGCAGCCTTGTAGCAGATAGTTACTTAAGAAAAATACTGCCTGACAAATCCAAATGAAATGCTTTTTATTTTTCTGGTTTCACTGACAAACCGTGGGTGGTTGCTCTGCATCCTTCAGTTTTTCACCCTGGGAACAGCCAGACCCCACTGGTTCAAATGTTGTTAGGATCCACACTCATTTATTTATTTATTTTTATTTTTATTTATTTATTTATTTATTTATTTATTTATTTATTTATTTGTGTGTGTGTGTGTGTGTGTGTGTGTGTGTG
>CABHPP010097610.1:0-41567 GCA_902168425.1 Peromyscus attwateri | reverse complement strand
TGTGTGTGTGTGTGTGTGTGTGTGTGTGTGTGTGTGTGTGTGTTACTGAAGATATGCATTCTATTGTATCAGCCAAGCAAATATGAATGGGTGTGAACTCGAAAACAGATTAATGGGTTTTACATTTATGATACATCTTTTAGTTTGTTTTAGAGCTAATGCTTCATGTTCCCTTCCTTCCTCCCCTCCCCCACCCTCAGTTTACTCAGGAGATCTCATCTATTTCCCCTTCCCAGGGCAATCCATGTGTCCCTCTTAGGGTCCTCCTTGTTACCTAGTTTCTCTAGGACTGTGGATTGCAGTCTGGTTATCCTTTGCTTTGCATCAACTATCCACTTACGAGTGAATACATACCATGTTTGTCTTTCTGGGTCTGGGTTACCTCACTCAGGATGATTTTTTTTTTCTAGTTCCATCCATTTGCCTGCAAATTTCATGTTGTCATTTTTTTTTTTTTTACCGCTAAGTAATACTCCATTGTGTAAATGTACCACATTTTCTTCATCCATTCTTCAGTTGAGGAGCACCTGGGTTGTTTCCAGGTTCTGGCTGTTATGAATAATGCTGCTATGAACATAGGTGAGCAAGTAGTCGAGTTAGGGGAGGGACAGAGAGGGAGAGCATCGAAAGAGATATCTTGATAGACAGGGGCATTATGGTATTAGAGAGAAACCTGGTGTCAGGGAAAATCCCAGGAATCCACAAGGACCCCAGCTAAGACTCCTAGCAATAGTGGAGAGGGTGCCTGAACCAGCCTTCTGTAACCAGAGTGGTGACTACCCTAATTGTCATCACAGAACCTTCATCCAGTAACTGATGGAAGCAAATGCAGAGATCCACAGCCAAGCCCTGGGCCAAGCTCTGGGAGTCCTGTTGAAGAGAGGGAGGAAGGATTGTAGGATCCAGGGCGGTCAAGATCATGATGAGGAAACCCTCAGAGACAACTGACCCGAGCTTATGGGAGCTCACTGACCCTAGACCGACAGGGAGCCTGCATGGGACCAACCTAGGCCCCCTGCATGTGGGTGACAGTTGTGTAGCTTGGTCTGTTTGTGGGGCCCCTAGCAGTGGGACCAGGATCTGTCCCTGGTGCATGAGCTGGCTTTTTGGAACCTATTCCCTATGGTGGGATGCCTTGCTCAGCCTTGATGCAGGGGGAGGAGCTTAGTCCTCCCTTAACTTAATATGTCATGCTTTGTTGACTCCCATGGGTGGACTTATCCTTTCTGAGGAGTGGATGAGGTGGCTAGAAAGGAGGTGGGGAGGAGAGAACAGGAGGAGAGGAGGGAGGTTGGTATGTAAAGTAAATTTAAAAAATTAATAATAAAGAGAAAAAAGAGCTAATGCCATTCACTTGTAATTTTGATAGTAAACTTTGGATAATAATTTTTCCTGAATAAACACCGGCATATGCTTTGTGGTTGAGTGTCCACCATGAGAGCAGGTATTCATCATGAACTCCACTCCCTTCTCAAGCATTTAATATTGTTAAAAATTCCTCAAGATCTTTAAGATACTTATATCAACAACTGTCCTATTTTATCTCTAAAGATAAAAGAGGAAAGCAATGTATTTAATTATTGTGGAATTAAGACATAACTTCCCTGATTATATGTATATGAACACATAGTATTTCAAATTAGCAATAATAAGGATAATGAGTACTGTTCATTCTAGCTAGTTAAGAGAAGTTGTTTTATTAAAAAACAAACAGAAAGCTAAAATTAGTATTTCTCATGACACAAATGAGCTAATTATGTAGGTCTCAAAATTAAAAGAAATACCCTAAGAAGAAAGTTTCCTCATTGGACCACACAGAAACTATCTTCTGGGTGGAGGAATGCATGGGGTAGGAGGCAGCTTCTAGGGCTGGCAGCATTTCTTGAAAACCTCACTGCAGATCTATCTCCTTTCATAGCCCACCAAGGACCGCCACTGCTGAAGGAATAGAAACACCTACACAACCATGTGCAGCGCTCGTCAAAGTCCTGGGCGCAGTGTGGCTGTCCACCAGTGAATGAGGGAAAAACCAAACATGGCGCATATGCACAGACCCTGACTCCCTGTGGCACACACCCATTCTCTAAGACTGGTCCCAAGTTAAAATCAACTGAAATCTATTTAATGGTGAGTGATACCTCTCCTGTCCTGTCAGAGTCCTGGTACTTCCTGTGAGTTCCCAGTAGGTGTCAGAGCCAAAGTAACATTTTAAGGTTTAATTACTATTCCTAAGAGGTCCATGAAAACAAAAATGCTTCTGATCTGCAAGCCCCTTGCCCAAGGACAGACAGTTCCTGAAATGCTGGAGGCTACTGTTTATGGGAGATAACAAGTCACATGTTTTTCATTCCCCTAAACAGGTTTGTTTGACACATCTGCACCAGATGTGCTTGGTCACATATGGGCAGGAGGTTCACAGGCTGAAGGTATGTCAGGATTTATGCTTGCCCATGACTGGCCTTGATGGGAATGCAATGAATTATGGGTTTTCCTTCTTAAGCTGCTACAAACTGCGATTCTGGGCCATTTCCCAGGAACCTGGGTATGAACCTGGCCAGAGCCCATCCACTTGGCCAGTATTTAATTAAAGCTTGCTTCAAATTTGGCTTTAAACTGTGGTAGTGGCCTTATTCTAGATCAATGAGATTAACATAAACTCAAGGGTCCTCTCCCTACATGTGACAGGAGCCCTCCTTTAATCTATTCTCACATGCAGCATTTGGTTTTTAGATGATATTGGTTGTGTTTCCCATGATTTCCAAGTTGTGAGTTGTGCAACTTCTAAGCTGCAAGTCAAAGTTAAATGTGAGTTTAAAAGAAGTCAAATTAGCCAGGGGTGGTGGGGCACACCTTTAATCTCAGCACTCGGGAGGAAGAGGCAGGCAGATCACTGTGCCAGTCTGGTCTACAAAGCAAGTTCCAGAACAGCCATAGCTGTTACTCAGAGAAACCCTGTCTTGAAAAACAAAACAGAACAAAACAAAAAGTCAAATTAAAAATGAAAAATGTGCACAGTGAGGCCCTGGATTCTATCCCTGAAAATAAGGGACAAAGAAGAAATTGGGGGAGGATGAAATGGAACCAACTTACTAACTTGCTCTGCAGCAAAAACAAGATCTACACATGTAGGAGATACATGACACCGGGTGTGTGTCTTGGAAAGAAGAAAAATCTGGTGTCAGTAATTTAAATTTCACCTGAGTAAATTAGAAAACAAACAGTGAATTCATTGAAAGAAACAGAGGAAAATCATTTAAAAGCCAAAAATAGAATATCAACAGGGGAAAAGAAATCAATGGGTATCAATTCTAGTTTTCTAAAAGGACTCAAATGTTATTTTCCTAACCAGAAATGAAAGAGGAATTACCACTGTTGATAACATGAATGTTCTAGGAATATGAAAAGGAGTACAGAGAAGCTTTCTAAGAGTGTTAAAGGCTTAGATGAAGCTGATTAATTCCTTCAGAGACAAAAACTCCCAGAGGAGAAATAGAGACTATAATGGAATTCTATTACTGAAAAAATTGAGTGAATGAATAATGTAAAACAAACAAAAACTGTCACCAGATGGTTCCTCTGATGAATTCTACCAAACATTTAAAGAACTAGTATTGTTGGTTTGTTACAAACTTTTCCAGAAAATAGAAGCAGAGAGAAACCCGATTGATTTTGAGGAAGAATCACCCTGACAAGGAAACTAGAGAAGACATTACAAGAAGGGAAAACTATAGAACACAATGGATGCAGAGGGCTTCAGTAAATATTAGCAAGGTGGATCAGCAGTTTGTCAATGGAGTCCACACCTTGTGCAAGGGTGCGTCACCCCAGGTGTTTAAGCTGGCTGGAAGGTGAAGATCACTGAGTAGAGTCCATCACAACAGCTCAAGGAAAAGGCACATGACTGTATCAACTGACGCAGAAAAAGCACTTGACAAAATCCCTGACCCAGTTATGATGAAACAAGGGAAAGAGGAAAACTACCTTAGCCTGATAAAGAGCAGTTAGGAAACTGCGGATAGCCAACGCCGCGGTTAACAGTGGGACGTCAAGTCTTCTCTGAAGGTCATGAATGTGGTAAGTTGTCCCTCTTACACACCTTACTTAGCGCAAGCTAGAATTTTGTTCTAGTGCAATAACTAACTTCCTATCTTCCCTCCTTCCTTCATTTCCTTCATTGTTATGGAGATTAGAGGACAACTTGTAAGAATCAGTTCAACCATTTCTTGGGATCAAACCCAGGATATCAGGCTTTACCTGCTGGGCCATCTCATTGGTCCTGTAATAACATTAAACAGGAGAAACACTAAAAGGAAACGAAAGGAATGCAAGTGGGAAGAGAAGAGATGAAACTTCCTGTTTGCAAGTATTTTTTTCATGAAGAGACCCCCCAGATGATTAATAAACCTCCTGCCAGTTAGAGCCAATTAAAGCTTAGCATCAAGGCCAACAGAGAAAACCAGATGCTTCTATACACTTCAGCTGAACACTGGAACTGGAAGTGCAAACTGAAAGACCATCTATATCAGCACAAAGACACACTTAGGTTCAGCTCCGAGAAACACATGCACAGTGTCAGTCTGAAGACATATGCAACAACTGATGGGAAGAAATGGAAAGAAGTTCAAGTTCATGTGATATCACTTCTCCAACATGGTCATTCCAAAGTTCACATGGAAATGTAGGAGATCTGCTGCAGTCAGTCTCAATTGAGAGGAGAGGTTCAGGTAGGATCATCCCGGGCTCCAGTCCTACTGTAATCCACAGTAACCCCTGGAACCATATATTGGAGAGAGAACAGGGTGGTGCACGAGTCCTAAATGGTCTTATAATAAAAACCTGGAGCCAGATAGGGTGAAAGATCAGAGAAGCAGAGCAAGCCACAGCTACCACCTCTTACCTCACCAACTCCTCAGCCAGACAGAGCCTCTGCAAGAGAGTAAATTCCTGTCTTCTCCCGCCTTATATTTCTTCTCTGCCCAGCCATATCACTTCCTGTCTCAACCTTCCTAGTGCTGGAATTAAAGGTGTGTGATCCCAAGTGCTGGAATTAAAGGTGTGTGCCACCACTGCCTGGCTGTTTCTCTTTCAGACTGGATTAATCTCATGTAGCCCAGCATGGCCTTGAATTTATGAAGATCCACATGGATCTCTGCCTCTGCCTCCTGAATGCTAGGATTAAAGGTGTGTGATACCACTGCCTGACCTCTGTGGTTAACTCTGTGGCTGGCTCTGTCCTCTGATCTTCAGGAAAGCTTTATTTCTTAGATTACAAATATATCACCACAACAGGGAATCAGTGGGTCAGGGCAGGGAGACCAAAAAGTGACCTAGACAAGTCCAATAGTGCTGTGGAATAATCTATTTTGTATTCTGTAAATATGATTTACTTTCATTGGTTAATTAAAGAGCTAACTGGCCAAAGGCTAGGAGGATTTTCAGGGCAGAGAGAACACTGGGAAGAAGAAGGGTGGAATCTCAGAAGTCTCCAGCTAGATGCAGAATAAGCAGCATGGGAAGTACATAATTGAGGTAAATGAGCCTTGGAGCAGCACATAGATTAACAGAAATGGGTTAATTTAAGTTATAAAAGCTAGCTAAAAACAAGTCTAAGCTATCAGTAGAGCATTTATAATTAATAATAAGTCTCTGTGTGGTTATTGGGGAGCCAGTGGTCCAGATGAAAAACTCAGCCTACAAATGGCATTCCAATGTGGGGCAACACATAGATCCACATAAAACTTGAGAAAGCTTTAAAAAGGGTTCTAAAAACACAAAAACAGAGCCAAACATAGCTTCCTAGTAACTGCCTTCTCTCAGGTAGGCTTGGTGCTAGCAACAAACAGAGGTGTGGCTCTTTTAAGAGGCCCTGCTACTGAACACTTATATGGGGTTTATGAACAGTAGGTGGCATGCTACTTGGTCGCAGCATGGACCCCAAAACTTCCCAGAGTTGGGGTGGTAAATACGATTCCCAGTACCTCCACCATGAGGCTAAGCTCTAAGAACCAAGGGGGAAGGAGCCAGCCACTAGTATGTCATGGGCTAAGTTGCACAGTGGTTTAAGTTTTGCTCATACAGACAAAAAAGATTACAGATACGCAGTAAAGACAGATCTGAACAAAAGAAACCTCTAAACAGGTTACAGTGTGTTTAATACAGTCATAGAATAAAAAATAGTTTAAAAATAATAAAGTCTTTAGATAAGGAAATGGAAAATCTGTGTAAATGAACAGGAACTATAGATGCAAGCATAACCAACAGAATGTAAGAGATGAAAGAGAGAATCTCTGGCATTGAAGATATGATAGAGGAAATAGATTCATCAGTCAAATAAAACATTAAAGTCAACAAAGTCATAACACAAAACTTCCAGAAAATCTGGGACACTATGAAAAGACCAAACCTAAGAATAATAGGGATAGAAGGAGAAGAATCCCAGCTCAAAGGCATAGAAAATATATTCAACAAAATCATAGAAGAAAACTTTCCCAACCTAAAGGAGGAAATGCCTATGAAGATACAAGAAGCTTACAGAACATCAAATAAACTGAATCCCCCCACCCAAAGTCCCTTCACCACATAATAATCAAACCACTAAACATACAGAATAAAGAAAGAATATTAAGAGCTGCAAAGGTAAAAGGCCAAGTAATATATAAAGGCAGACCCATTAGAATAACACTCGACTTCTCAATGGAGACTCTGAAAGCCAGAAGGTCCTGGACAGACATTATGCAGACACTAAGAGACCACAGATGCCAGCCCAGACTACTATACCCAGCAAAACTTTCAATCATCATAGATGGACTAAACAAGATATTCCATGACAAAACCAGATTTAAACAATACCTATCCACAAATCCAGTCCTACAGAAAGCATTAGAAGGCAAACTCCAACCCAAGGAAGTTAGATGCACCCACGAAAACACAGGCAATAGATAATCCCACACCAGCAAATTCCAAAGAAGAGAAACACACACACACACACTACCACCAAAAAATAACAGGAGTTAACAATCACTGGCCATTAATATCCCTTAATATCAATGGACTCAATTCACCTATAAAAAGACACAGGCTAACAGAATGGATACAAAAACAGGATCCAGCCGGGCGGTGGTGGCGCACGCCTTTAATCCCAGCACTCGGGAGGCAGAGGCAGGCGGATCTTTGTGAGTTCAAGGCCAGCCTGGTCTACAGAGCGAGATCCAGGAAAGGCTCAAAACTACACAGAGAAACCCTTGTCTCGAAAAACCAAAAAAAAAAAAAAAAAAAAAAAAACCAAAAAAACAAAACAAAACAAAACAAAAACAAAAACAAAAAAACAGGATCCATTCTTCTGCTGCATGCAAGAAATACACCTCAACTTCAAAGACAGATACTACCTCAGAATAAAGGGTTGGGAAAAGACTTCCCAGTCAAATGGACTTAAGAAGCAAGCTGGTATAGCTATCCTAATATCTAACAAAATAGACTTCAAATTAAAATTAATCAAAAGAGATGAAAAAGGACATTTCATATTCATCATAGGAAAAATCCATCAAGATGAAGTCTCAATTCTGAACATTTATGCCCCAAATACAAGGGCACCCATATATGTAAAAGAAACATTACTAAAGCTTAAATTGCACATCAAACCCCACACACTAATAAAAGGAGACTTCAACACCCCACTCTCACCAATGGACAGATCTGCCAGATAGAAACTTAACAGAGAAATAGGGGGACTAACAGATGTTATGACTCAAATGGGCTTAGCAGACATCTATAGACATTCTACCCAAACACGAAAGAATATACCTTCTTCTCAACACCTCATGGAACCTTTTCTAAAATTGACCACATACTCAGTCACAAAGCAAATCTCAACAGATACAAAAAAAATGGAATAAACCCCTGTATCTTAACGGATTACCATGGCTTAAAGTTAGAATTAAAAAAATAACACAAATTACAGAAAGCTTACAAACTCATGAAAACTGAATAATACTCAACTGAATCACCACTGGGTCAAGGAAGAAATAAAGAAAGAAATTAAAGACTTCCTAGAATTCAATGAAAATGAATTACAACATATTCAATCTTATGGGACACTATGAAAGCAGTACTAAGAAGAAAGTTCATAGCACTAAATGCCTACATAAAGAAGTTGGAGCGACTTAACAGCACACCTGTAAGCTCTAGAAACAAAAAGAAGCAAACTCACCAAGGAGGAATAGATGCCAGGAAATAATCAAATTGAGGGCTTAAATCAATAAAATAGAAACAAAGAGAACAATACAAAGAATCAATGAAACAAAGAGTTGGTTCTTTGAGAAAATCAAGATAGACAAACCCTAATTAAAACTAACCAAAAGGCAGAGAGAGAATATCCAAATTAATAAAATCAGAAATAAAAAAGGGGACATAACAACAGACACTGAGGAAATCCAGAGAATCATCAGATCATATTTCAAAAACCTGTACTCCACAAAATTGGAAAATCTAAAAGAAATGGACAATTTTCTGGCTAGGTACCACATACCAAAATTAAATCAAGACCAGATAAACAATTTAAATAGACCTATAACCTCTAAGGAAATAGAAGCAGTCATTAAAAGCCTCCCAACCAAAAAAAGACCAGGGCCAGATGGTTTCAGCACAGAATTCTACAAGAATTTCAAAGAACAGCTAGTACCAATACTCCTCAAATTGTTCCACACAATAGAAACAGAAGGAACATTGCCAAACTCCTTTTATGAGGCTACAGTTACCCTGATACCCAAGCCACACAAAGAAACAACAAAGAAAGAGAATTACAGACCAATCTCCCTTATGAACATTGATGCAAAAATACTCTATAAAATACTGGCAAACTGAATCCAAGAACACATCAAAAAATCATCTACCATGATCAAATAGGCTTCATCCCAGAGATGCAGGGATGGTTCAATATATGAAAATCTGTCAATATAATCCACCATATAAACAAACTGAAATAAAAAACCCACATGATCATCTCATTAGATGGTGAAAGAGCCTTCGACAAAATCCAACACCCCTTCATGATAAAGGTCTTGGAGAGATCAGGAATACAAGGATCATACCTAAACATAATAAAGACAATTTATAGCAAGTCAACAGTCAACATCAAATTAAATGGAGATTAAACTCAAAGCAATTCCACTAAAATCAGGAACAAGACAAGACTGTTCACTCTCTTCATATCTATTTAATATAGTATTCGAAGTTCTAGCTAGAGCAATAAGACAACAAAAGGAGATCAAGGGTATGGTGATATTTTCTTTTCTACTAAAATGTTATTTGTATGTTAATAAATAAAGTTGCCTGGGGGTCAGAGCTATTAGCAAGCCATAGGAAAGCAGGGCAGTGGTGGTGTACGCTTGTGATCATAGCACTTGGTAGACAGAGCTAGGTAAGTCTCTGTGTGTTCAGAGGTACAGCCAGCATTGGATACACATGCCTTTAATCTCAGTACCAAACATAGAACACCTGGAGGTCTATACAGACAGGCCGTGATGAGGCAGTCCTGTGGTTGGGTTTACAACCAATGAGAAGGCAGAACAGAGACTATATAAAGACTTTAACACAGGAAGTACCGGCTCCTTCGTAGAAGTAGGACCACTGCAGGAGGAAGGGTAAGGCTTTAGCTCTTAGCCCTGACCTCTTGCCTTTCTTCTTTGCATTGGTCCTGTGTTTCTTATTTATAAGACAGTTGGTTACATCTACAATTGGCGCCCAACATGACAAGAATCCATTAAAAACCGCTTGGCTTGGCTTGGCTTGGCCGCAGGTCCGGTTTCCAGCCTGAGTGGCCCGGCTCCCGAGCTCGGGCCTAGGTCTGACTGACCCGCAGCTGTTGCTACTTGCTTAAAGCTAGTGTTACAAACAACTCAGGCCTGCCCTTCTGAACAGGACCCCTGCCTGTAAAGCTAAGGCTTGACTTGGCTCAAGCGGCTACGCTTTTTTGCTCTCTCTCTCTCTCTCTCTCTCTCTCTCTCTCTCTCTCTCTCTGGATTCACACCTCGAACACCAGGTGGCTGTTTTGAAATTCCCTCGGATTTCTACTGTTCTACGCAGACTCGGTAAGTCAATTAAAATATCTATTTAAAAGAGAATTTTTTTCTACATTAAAAAAAATGGGCTTTATGTGTACATTGGAAGAAAATTGGGCTTTGTTTGAAATTTTAGGCACTCTGACAATGGAACAACTATATGAGAATATTAATATTGATTGAATTATTCAGCTTATTACTTTTCTTATCCTCATTGTACTATTTAAAAAGATAGTCAATTTAAGTGCCAGGATAACAGTCTCAGAAAAACCTGTTAAACCTGTAAAAATGAATTATAGAGAAATTCAAATTCAGACAGACAAAATTAACAGTGAAGTTGTTTCAAAATTGAATCATAAGGTTACAGAAAGAAAACCTGTTTTCACACAATCACCCTTAATTTATCCGGTAGCCATACAGCAGCTACCTGGTGAAGAGAATGAACAAAATGTTTGGATTCCAATTGAAATGTTAGACTTACGAAGATTTAAGGAGGCAATAGCATCTTATGGCATGCATTCTCCATATGTAAAACAAATGTTAAACACCTGGTCAACTTGTAATAGGATTTTACCAAAGGACTGGCGGGATCTAGCACAGGCTGTCCTTGAGCTGGGACAAAATCTTCAGTGGAAAATGTGGTACAGCAACGAGGCTAAAAATATAGAAAGACAATGGAGGGATAATGGAATACAAGTCTGCCAGGATCAGATTATTGGAGAAGGCCAATATGCTTCAGTACAAGCACAATGTTTATATGATGTCCAAATCCTAGTTCTATGTTGAACGACAGCCTTAAATGCATGGGACAGAGTTGAGGAATCAGGAAAAAAAAACTGAGTCATTCACAAAGGTTATACAGGGCCCAAAAGAATCTTTCACAAATTTTTTACAAAGATTGACTTCAGCAGTACAGAGAATGGTTCCGAATTCAGAGGCTAGTCAGATAATAATTGAATCTTTGGCCTTTGAGAACGCAAATGCAGCATGCAAAAGAATAATCAGGCCGTTAAAGGCAAGATCTACACCTTTGGAAGATTGGATTAGAGATACGTTTAATGTTGAGGCTCATGATCAGGATGATATGTGGGTAGGAGAAGCAATGTCAAAGGGTTTGAGAAATGTTAGATGTTTTGGATGTGGAAAGCAAGGACATTTAAAAAGGGACTGTAAACAGGTCATTCCTAGAAATAATGTTTCTTTAAAGAACACTGGCAACAGAATGCCCCTTCCTTCTGGAGTATGCAGAAGGTGTGGTAAGGGAAAACACTGGACAAACGAGTGTAGATCAACAAGGGACAGACAGGGTAATCCTTTGCCTTGGGCTTCGGGAAACTCCCAGAGGGGCCTCAGGCAGGCCCCCACAGTAAATCCAGTTCAAACCTTTCCAGCAATTGTAGAGGAAATCCCTGCTCTAAGTGATTAAATAACCAAATGCCTATTGGAATAAATCATGTTGGTCGGGATGATGAAACAGATAGAATAGGAAATTCAGGAAAAAACATAAAGAAAATTTTTTGGCAAACTTCTATTAATGAACAAAGACCAAAAATGACAATAAAAATAAATGGTGTTTTGTTGTCTGGTCTGGTAGACACAGGTGCGGACATTACCATAATTGCACCAGAATTTTGGCATCCAACTTGGCCTCTTCAAGAGGTAAACGTTCAACTGTTAGGAATTGGGACATTATCTCGAGTGAAACAGAGTGCAAGATGGCTAGAATGTATAGGTACAGAAGGACAGAGAGCAAAATTAAAACCATATGTAGCTAACATAGCCATGAACCTGTGGGGTTGAGACTTGTTACAACAATGGAATACTCAGATAAACATCCCTCCAATCTCAGAAACAAATCATAAACTAGTACATGTTTCTGAGAGAAATATTAGAAGATATTATTCTAATGAGTGGTCACCAGCCATCTATGTTATAAAAAAAACAGGGCACAACAACTGATAATCTTCCAAAAACACCAACAGCTATACCTTTAAAATGGTCAACAGACAAGCCTGTATGGGTTCAGCAATGGCCTTTAACAACAGAGAAACTCCCGGCTTTAGAAGAGCTGGTAGAAGAGCAGTTAAATGCTCAGCATATTGAAAAATCAACCAGCCCTTGGAATTCTCCTGTATTTGTTATTAAAAAGAAATCTGGTAAATGGAGAATGGTAACAGACCTTAGAGCAATTAACAAAGTAATTCAGCCATGGGCTCTCTACAATCTGGAATTCCTTTGCCTACTCTGTTACCAAAAGGATGGCCTCTCATAGTTATTGATTTAAAAAACTGTTTCTTTTCAATACCCTTACAAGAAAAAGACAGAGAAAGATTTGCTTTCACAGTGCCTACTTATAACAATTCTCAACCGGTTAAAAGATTTCAATGGAGGTTGAAAGATTTCATTACCACAGGGAATGTTGAATAGCCCAACTCTGTGCCAATATTTTGTACAACAGCCATTGGAAGTGGTACGTAAAAAATTTCCTAAATCTATAATTTATCATTATATGGATGATATTTTACTAGCTGACTCAAATGCAGGTATTTTAGAAAGAATGTTTGAAGAAGTAAAGAAAATTTTGCCTTGCTGGGGATTACAAATTGCTCCTGAAAAGATACAAAGAGGAGATTCTATTAATTATTTAGGATATAAAATAGCGCTACAAAAAATTAGACCCCAAAAGGTGCAAATTAGGAGAGATCGATTACAGACTCTTAATGACTTTCAAAGATTATTGGGAGACATTTCTCATCTAAGAACTATTGTTGGGGTAAAAAATGATGAACTAAATAATTTGTTCAAAACCTTAGAAGGTGACAAGGACTTAAATAGTCCAAGAGAATTATCACCTGAAGCTGAGAAAGAATTGGCCTTGGTAGAAAAGAAAGTACATGAAGGGCACGTAGATCGTATTGATCCAAAGCTGGATTGCATTTTGGTTATTTTACCTTCTAGGCATTCTCCCACAGGAATATTAATGCAGAGGGAAGATATTATATTGGAATGGATATTTTTACCAAATTAACCAAATAAAAAATTAAAAACTTATGTGGAAAAAATCTCTGACTTGATTTGGAAAGGAAAATTGAGACTTCGTCAGTTAGCAGGAATAGACCCAGCAGAAATTGGCGTACCTTTAACTAAGGAGGACATTGAAAAATTATGGATAGAAAGTGAACCTTGGCAAAGAGCTTGCAATAATTTTTTGGGAGAAATTAACAGCAAATATCCCAAAAGCGATAGAATTGATCTTATAAAGAGAGCTGATTGGATCTTGCCTCGAATTGTACGCGAAAAACCCATATCTGGAGTTCGTACATTTTATACAGATGCCAACAAACAGGGAAAGGCAGGTTACAAATCAGAAAATTTAAGTAGAGTGGTTCAAAGTCCTTATAATTCAGTTCAAAAATCAGAATTGTATGCTATTCTGTTGGTATTAATGGATTTTTCAGAACCTCTCAACATAGTAACTGACTCTCAGTATGCTGAAAGAGTAGTATTACATATTGAGACTGCAGAATTTATCCCTGATGCTTCAGAATTAACTTCACTATTCATTCAGTTACAAGATACAATCAGGAAAAGGAGTCATCCTTTATATATAACTCACATTTGATCCCATACTGGTCTGCCAGGCCCCCTAGCACAAGGCAATGATGAGATTGATAAATTATTGATAGGAAATGTGCAGGAGGCCTCAGAATTTCATAAAAAACATCATGTCAATAGTAAAGGTTTAAAAAAGGATTTTTCCATAACCTGGCAATAAGCCAAAGAAATAGTAAAGAAATGTCCTACTTGTTCCTCCTACAATCAAACACCATTACCAGCAGGATGTAACCCAAAGGGTACTCAGAGGAATGAAATCTGGC
Source organism: Peromyscus attwateri (assembly GCA_902168425.1). Lineage (NCBI taxonomy): Eukaryota > Metazoa > Chordata > Mammalia > Rodentia > Cricetidae > Peromyscus > Peromyscus attwateri. Next base: position 27,634 of record CABHPP010097610.1, on the reverse strand, counting down.
AGATGGATGTGTTTCACTTTGCAGAATTTGGAAAATTGAAATATGTACACCACACCATCGATACTTATTCAGGATTTCAATGGGCAACTGCTTCGAGTTCAGAAAAAGCTGATTCTGTAATCACTCATTTGCTAGAAGTTATGGCCATTATGGGTATACCTGCACAAATCAAAATTGACAATGCTCCATCATATGTCTCTGTTAAAATGAAACAGTTTTTTGGTTATTACAATATAAAGCATGTTGCAGGTATACCACATAATCCTACAGGTCAAGCAGTTATAGAAAGATCAAACAGAACTCTAAAAGATATGCTAAATAAACAGAAAGGGGTAACAAAAACCCCCAGAAACAGATTACATAATGCTCTATTAACTTTAAATTTTCTCAATGCCAATGAGAAAGGAACAACAGCTGCAGAGAGACATTGGATAATAGAAAAAACTACAGAATTAAATCAGCCTATATACTTTAAGGATGTGCTGACCTCAGAATGGAAACTAGGATATGTGTTACATTGGGGACGAGGTTTTGCTTATGTTTCTATAGGAGAAGAAAAGCTGTGGGTACCATCAAAATTGATAAAGGTTCGATTTGAACAAGAGAGACCTCTTAATTAGAAGAGGTGATAGTTCATCAACTATCCAATTTAAACTAACTTATACCAGTAACACATGCCTCTTCATTTAATCAGATAATAATTTGCCAAAAAGGAACATCCCCAAAAAACCTTGGGGAAAGGTTTTTGTTTTTGTCTTTTAGGAGAATGAAGGTTAAAGAATTTGAAGAACACTGGACAAATGGGACAACTGAAGAAAAGGGACAAATCATCTATCCCAAGAAACAGAGTGAAATGGCGTATGGGTATATCATTTAAAAAATTTTATGTCTTCCTAAATGTTTGCTTCTGCTTTTCTCTAAAGATTTAACACTATTGGTCTTCTAATAGTCCCAGTTCAATTAAAATTTAAAGCTGACTTTGGAGTTGGAGAATGGCTCTCTCCTTCTTTAAACTCAAGCATGTTGTTAAAAGGAAAATGCAAAATCCCTGGCATCATGTCAGAAGAAAAGAGCCATCTTCTGCTATGGGACAGGAGAAAAGCCAAATTAATTAAGGAACTATTCTATTACTAATCTCAACTCTTTGATTCTATTCTGATTCTTTAAACTTTTCTGATTCTTTAAACTTTTCTTAAAGTATGAATTTTATATCAAAATTTACAAGATTAATATATATAAATATATATACATTTTCAACTTTGTTAAGATATGAATGGTCATATAGAATACTAGCTAATTCTAGAAAGAAAAAGGTTTCAATTAGCTGCATATATATGTCTTTGTGTTCAAGTCTCTTATCAGTTTTTTGCAGGAATTCATGGCCAGGTCTAACATCAACTGAAGTCTCCAGGAAGAAGATGGGGCCCCACAACAACAACAACAACAACAATTCCACGTGGACAATAATAACATCACTAAGCTGACAAACATCATCTACAGATCAGCTTTGAACTACAAAATGCTCAGAGCAATTTTGAGAAAGCTAGCTGAAATGATCCAGTCTCAAAGACTACTTGAATAAGGGTTTGAGATAAAACCCTGAACTTTGGCATTATACACGAACTGGATAATGAAGGATATAGTTACCTTTCCTAGAATTTGACAATTAACCTAAAATTTTTATTTTCAGGATAAAAATACCTTCGCCCATACCCAGCAGGAAGCAATTTTAAGAATACCACGCCCACATTCCCAAAGAGGTGGTGTGGGGCGGGTGGTTTTTTTGGTCTTTTAATGGGTTATGGGTCTGGGATAATTTTCATTGATTAGGGGGGTTGGTTACAAATTGTTGTCAAGGGTTAGGAAAAGGGCTAAGCAAAGGAGATTAGATTTAAGGTTCTTGGTTAAAAAAAAAAAGAAAGAAAGAAAGAAAAAGAAAAAAGACAATTATTAGTTTTAAATACTTTACATTGGATTGGATTGTTTTATATTGTATACAAATTATATATATTGAAATTGATATTGTTAGAAAATGCTATATGTATATTTCTAACTGTGTTTATTCCGTTCATTTAACAATGTAATACAATTTTCTAATCCTTGAATGTTATTATTACCAACTATTAGAATATAAAGAAATGAAAGTTAGTAGTTAGACATTACAATAGAACTTGTAGTCATATTAGGTATGTTTTCTAGATTGAGCAGATATATTTTAGATAGACAGGTCATCTTCAAACTCTTCAGAGATCTATAGAATATGACATTTAAAATGTTTTAATAACTTAGAAAATTTTTCTTTTTTGTTATGACTATGAGACATGTCGGCTCCTGCAGTATCAATCTACTTCAGAGAAAATATGGGCATCGAAAAAAAACTGCAACTGGAGTTAACTTTCATGGTGGCAAAAGTTAGCCACCGGACAAGAAAGTATTTTCGAATCAACTGCTGACAAACAGGACAGACAGGACATGAAACAAAGGACTACTTATTCTTGCCAAAACAAGTGTGGTTATGGCTTTATCAAAAGGCATCTTCTGAGGCCAGGACAATATGGCACCATCCCTGAAGTGGCCTTCGCAATCTGGAAAAGGTACAGTGCCTTTTCTTCGAAGGCAGCTGAACAGGCAGTGGGCCAATGGCTTCTGATGTGCAATGGAACAGCAACTGAAACAGTTATTCTTGAAGAGTAACTAAGCTCACGCCTCTCAATAGTAGAATGGCAATTAATAGAGGGATGTGAAGAAGTACGGGATGCTGAGATGAAGCCACATACACACATAGCCAAGAAGAATGGACAGCTGAATTCAAAAAACATCAACAATTTCCAGAATTTAAAATCCTGAATCATGACATGACACTAGTGCAATTCAGGTATTTCTGGTACATGAACTGCTCTCACCCAATGTGAGGTTGAACTGTTGACTTTGTGTACATCCTACTTCACAAATGAGTCTGTCAGATACGCTAAGCCTATAGGCTGAAGATGATGCCCCAACACTGCGGAGAAACCTCAGATGACTGTCCAGGCAGCTGGCTGTTTCTGTCAACTCACAATTTTTTGGAAGTTGCTTGCATGTACTTCCTGTTTTTATTTTTGTTAGCTAATATTATTTCCTTTTTGGGTCTCTGAAGGAGTTGAAGATTATTTAGTTATAGTTGAAGATTAATTAGGATAGAAAGTGCATTAGATACAATAGGATAGATAATAGAATTATTTTCTCTGAATTTGTTAAATACAAATAGACTAGACATTGTTTAGGTATTTATTACTTGTATATATTGTATATAGTTATTGTACTTCTGTATATAGTTTTTCTTATGTTAGTTATAAGCATTTTCCTTTTTTCTTTTTATTAAAATAGAAAAGGGGAAATATGGTGATATTTTCTTTTGTACCAAAATGTTATTTGTATGTTAATAAATAAAGTTGCCTGGGGGTCAGAGCTATTAGCAAGCCATAGGAAAGCAGGGCAGTGGTGGTGTATGCTTGTGATCATAGCACTTGGTAGACAGAGCTAGGTAAGTCTCTGTGTGTTCAGAGATACAGCCAGCATTGGATACACATGCCTTTAATCTCAGTACCAAACATAGAACACCTGGAGGTCTATACAGACAGGCCGTGATGAGGCAGTCCTGTGGTTGGGTTTACAACCAATGAGAAGGCAGAACAGAGACTATATAAAGACTTTAACACAGGAAGTACCGGCTCCTTCGTAGAGGTAGGACCACTGCAGGAGGAAGGGTAAGGTTTTAGCTCTTAGCTCTGACCTCTTGGCTTTCTTCTTTGCATTGGTCCTGTGTTTCTTATTTATAAGACAGTTGGTTACATCTACACAAGGGGATACAAATTGGAAAGGAAGAAGTCAAACTTTTGCTATTTGCAGATGATATGATAGTGTAAGAAGTGACCCGAAAAATTCTACCAGGGAACACCTACAACTGATAAACACCTTTAGTAATGTGGCAGGATACAAGATTAACTAAAAAAAAATCAGCAGCCCTCCTACATACAAATAATAAACTGGCTGAGAAAGAAATCAGAATAACATCACCCTTTACAATAGCCACCAATAGTGTAAAATACCTTGGGGTAACTCTAACCAAACAAGTGAAAGACCTATATGACAAGAACTTTAAATCTTTGAAGAAAGAAATTGAAGAAGATATCAGAAAATGAAAAGATCTCCCATGCTCATGGATAGGTAGGATCAACATAATAAAAATGGCAATCTTACCAAAAGCAATCTATAGATTCAATGCAATTCCCATCAAAATCCCAACACAATTCTTCACAGACCTCAAAAGAACAATACTGAACTTCATATGGAAAAACAAAAACCCCAGAATAACTAGAACAACCTTGTACAATAAAGGAACTTCTGGAGGCATCACCATCCCTGACTTTAAGCTCTACTATAGAGCTATAGTAATAAAAACAGCTTGATAGTGGCATAAAAACAGACACATGGACCAATGGAAGTGAATCGAAGACCCTGACATTAATCCATATACCTATGAACACCTGATTTTTGACAAAGAAGCCAAAACTTACAATGGAAAAAAGAAAGCATCTTCAACAAATGGTGCTGGCATAAATGGATGTCAACATGTAGAAAACTGCAAATAGATCCATGTTTATCACCATGCACAAAATTCAAGTCCAAGTGGATCAAGGACCTCAACATAAATTCAGTTACACTGAACCTAATAGAAGAGAGAGTGGGAAGTAGCCTTGAACGCATTGGCACAAGAGATCACTTCCTAAATATAGCATCAGCAGTACAGACACTAAGAGCAACAATCAATAAATGGGACCTCCTGAAACTGAAAAGCTTCTGTAGGTTAAAGGACATGGTAATAAGACAAAATGACAGCCTATGGAATGGGAAAAGATTTTTGCCAACCCCACATCTGACAGAAGGCTGATCTCCAAAATATATAAAGAACTCAGGAATTACACATCAAAATACCAAATAATCCAATTAAAAACTGGGGTACAGATCTAAACAGAGAATTCTCAACAGAAGAATCTCAAATGGTTGAAAGACATTTAAAGAGTTGTTCAACATCCTTAGTCATCAGGGAAATGCAAATCAAAACAACTCTGAGATACCATCTTACACCCATCAGAATGGCTAAGATCAAAAACACTGAGGACAACTTATGTTGGAGAGGATGTGGATGGAGTAAGGGGAACACTCCTCTACTGTTGGTGGGAGTGCAAACATGTACAGCCACTTTGGAAATCAGTATGGTGACTTCTCAGAAAATTGGGAATCAGTCTACCTCAAGACCCAAATCACTCTTGGGCATATACCTAAGGTATGGTCAATCATACCACAAGAACACTTGCTCAACTATGTTCATAGCAACATTATTGTAATAGCCAGAACCTGGAAACAGCCTAGATGCTCCTCAACCAAAAAATGGATAAAGAAAATGTACATTTACACAATGGTGTAATTTTTACTCAACTGTAAAAAACAATAATGTCATGAAATTTGCAGACAAGTGGATGGAACTAGAAAATATCATCCTGAGTGAGGTAACCCAGACTCAGAAATACAAACACAGTATGTACTCACTCATAACTGGATACTAGATGTAAAGTGAAGGATAGCCAGACTACAACCCACAGCTCCAGAGAAGCTAGAGCCTTCATCCAGTGACTGATGGAGGCAGATCAGAGATCCATGGCCAGGCACCAGGCCAAGCTCCAGGAGTCCAGTTAAGTAGAGGGAAGAGGGATTGTAAGAGCAAGAGGATCAAGATCATGATGGGGAAATCTATAGAGACAACTGAACCAAGCTTGTGGGAACTCACGAACTCTAGACCAACATGTGGGAGACAGTTGTGTAGCTTGGTCTGTTTGAGGGGCCCTGGCAGTGGGATCAGGATTTGTCCCTGGTGCATGAGCTGGCTTTTTGGAATACATTCCCTGTTGTGGGATGCCTTGTTCAGCCTTGATGCAGGGGAGGGGGGCTTGGTCCTGCCTTGACTGAATGTACCAGGCTTTGTTGACTCCCCATGGGAGGCCTTACCCTTTTGGAGGAGTGGATGGGGGTGGATTGTGGAGAGGTGAGGGGGAGTGGGAGGGGGAACTGTGGTTGAGATGTAAAATGAATAAAAAATTTAAAAAAGGATGTAAAGTATAAAAAAATAAGCCACATAAAGATGGAAAATTCGAAGAGAGTCTGGATCCTGTATGATATTGTGTTGTCTTTGAATTTTTTGAGTGCTGATGAATGAGCAATAACTGCTAAGAGGCATTGGATTATGAAAGCTGCTTGATTAAACCAACCTATATATTTTTAAAATATCTTGACTTCAAAATGAAAGTCAAAAGATGTGTTGCTTAGGGGAAGAGGTTATGATTTTATTTCCACAGGAAATGAGAGGCTATAGATTCATTCAAGGTTGATATGGATTGGATTTGCAGGCAAGACCCATGAAAATCCTGGCTACAGATATAACAAAATAAACCTAGAAAAACTACAAAACACATAATGTATATTTTACCTGCTCAAACATAAAACAAAAAAATCATCTTTGGCTAACTTGTGTACACAGTCTATGCTTGTATTAATACAGATATGTATGTTACCTTTAAAACTTTATGTATTTTTCAGAAAAAGGGGACCAGACACCAATAAAAATAGATGGCCCAGATAATCCAACATCTCAGAGCACCTGTATTGAAGTTTCCCCAGAGTTCTGCATCCAGAACAGCTTGTTATTGGTCATAGTCAGAAAAAAAGCTAAATAAAAGAGTTAAATTCAAAGATCTCTTTATAAAGAAAAAAAGGTGAATATGATATAGGAATGATAGGAAAAAAGGACAGATTATTGAATCTACTTTAATCCATAAAACAACTATTAATCAAAAAATATTTTAGATTGGTATGGATTTTGTTTTATTAATACAAATTTAAAGTTATTTTTGCTATACTATATGCATGTTTCTACTCTTGTTTGGGGTATTGTGCTTATGCAACTCATTTAAAAATGTAATATTTAATTTAAAAATTCAGGTTAGTAGTTACAATAATAAAACTTATAGTCATATTAGGTATGTTTTCAAGATCATACATAGATATATTTAGATAGATAGATGGTCTTCAAACAATCTTCAAAGACCTACAGATTATGGCATTTAGTATGTTTAATAACCTAAGGCTTTTCATGACAGTGAGACACATCTGCTCCTGACAGCACCAATTTACTTCAAAAGATGATGGGCATCAAAGAACCTCCACATTGGAGTTTACTTTCTTTATGACAAAAGCTAGCCATTTGGGTAAAGAAACTGCCATTGCCTCAATTGCTGATCATATACTGTCCAAACTGGACCAACAGGATGTACAAAAAAATGACTGTCAAACTTCGCCAAGACAAGGTAGGACAGTTCTTCAAAATTCCCTGCTTCTCAAAAATGTCTGTCAAATATGCTAGGCCTGTAGGCCAAAGTTGGATGCCTCAAAATTACAGAGGAACTTTGGGTGACTGTTCACGCAGCCAGATGTCCCTGTCATTAGGTAACATTACACCCTTCTGGGGTTTTTGATGGAGTTAAAGACTAAATAATTAGATGTAAAGTTTTCCTTAGTTATGATAGAAGGTAAATTAGATATAAAACTTTAAACTCACAAAGATAAGATAGATTGTAGAATATTTTCTCTAAAGTTGCCAAATACAAATGGATAGATATCGTAACTGCAATTCTTACTTGATAACTATTTTTGTTGTATATAATTTTACTATGTTAATGTTAAAACTTTCCTTTTTAATTAGACAAAAGGGAGAAATTCTGTGCAATAATCTTTTTGTACACTGTAAATATGTATTGCTCTTATTGGTTAATAAAGAACTGACTGGCTGATGACTAGGCAGGATTTTCAGGACAGAGAAAACACTGGGAAGAAGAATGATGGGGTCTCAAGAGTCACCAGCCAGATGCAGAATAAGCAGCATGGGAAGTACATAGATGAGGTAAAGAAGCCTCGGGCAGCACATAGATTAATAGAAATGGGTTAATTTAAGTTATAAGAGCTATCTAAAATCAAGCACAAGCTATCAGCTGAGCATTTTTAATTAATTATAAGTCTTTGTGTGGTTATTGGGGAGCCAGTGGTCTGGATGAAAAACTCCGCCTACACAGTGGGTTCATTGTCAAAGGATCAGAGGCTACTGATGGAGAAAGGAGAACGTTTTCAGACTTCAGTACTGGAAGAGTCAACATTCTTACCTAAAAAATGAACGTTGACACACTGACATGCAAAAGTCCACAAAAATAAATTCTAACTTCTAGCATTCACAGACCTGAAAGTAAAAACTACAGAAGTTCTAAAATGATAACATGAGAGAAAATCAAAATGGCCTTGGCTTCACAAGGAGGTTGTAGATTCAGCTACAAAGCTACAATCCATGCAAGAAAAAAACCATATTTCAATGTATTAAAATTTAAAAATCCCTGAATGATATGGGAAAGACTATTTGCAAACAATATGCATGATTAATTATATCCAAAATACAAAGAACCCTTAACACTTAATAAGAAGACAGCAACAGAAAAAGCAGATGAAAAACCTAAATACACCCCTAGCCAAAGAAGTTGCCAAAAGGCCCGTGGCACATGGAAAAAGTTAGGCATGTATAATCGTAGTGACACAAAGCAAATTTGCAGGCTTTTGGTCACCTGAGATACTGTTCTGAACCTATTGCTAATGGTGTTTGGAAGGACTAAGAGTTCTACATGGACACACACACACACACACACACACACACACACACACACACCAGAAAAGAATGAGTAGAACAGTGATGATCAGAAATGCTAGATCCCATTATGACCTCTTGCCCTAACACTTGGTGCATATTATCATTATAGCTTTTTGTTTTGGCTAATTTTCTCCATGATTTACATTTTAATATCATTCTTATCTGTGGAAGAAGCTGGAATCCCATGAATTTTTACAGTCAGGCTCTTCCTTGGGGACTGCCATAAACTGCAGCTTTTTGTCTTTGTTAAAAGGTTCTAACTGAAATGCCAGCTGCTTAAGACTGCTGATACTCTGCCGTGTCTGATCATTTCTGAACACAGTGAGCTCTTGGCTTCTGCATTTGTCACTAGCATGAGTCTCACAGGTTCTGTCTGTCCTTTAGGAGTTCTCAGAAAGGCCCTGGCCAGTGGTTTTCTGCTGCAGAATATTTGTTTAGCTATGTAAAGATGTGTTGTTGTTTTGTCTTGCTTGCCTAAGGCACCTGATTGGTGTAATAAAAAACTGAACAGCCAATATCAAGGGATGAGGTATATGCAGGATTTCTGGGCAGGGAGAGTAAGTAGGAGAAGGAATTTAGGCTCGGGGGAAGAAAGAAAAAGAGACACCAGGGAGATGCCAGTGCCCAGCCAACCAGACATGGAGGAAGCAGGAAAGTAGGACCTACAGGATGAAAGAAAGTTTAAAAGCCCTGAGGCAAAATGTAAATGAATAGAAACAAGTTAAATTAAGTTAAAAGAGGTAGTAGGACAAGTCTAAGTCAAGGCTGAGCATTCATAATTAATAATAAGTCTCTGCGTCTTTATCTGGGAGATGGTTGGCAGCCCAAGGTAAATTCCAACTACAGTTTTCCTTGGGTTTTAGGCTATGTCAGAAATTGCAAGGTACTGTCTTATCTGACCATCCTCTGTGTTCTGACCCTGTGTGACTTCCAAGCCCTTTTGTGGGATAAGGACCCACACAATCAGGTAGTGTAAAGGGTCACTTCCTAGTACATAATATGCTGGTGAAGCCCACTGTCTTCCTCATCCTACAGGCAGAGACCATGAGCACCTCTGTTCCACAGTGGTAGAGTATGCTGAGGCTCAGTGATAAAGGGCTCATTTATCATTCCCAAGGCCCCGAGTCCCATTCCCAGGAACATACACTAGAAAAAGTAAAAGAAGAGAAGATAAAGGGAGGGAAGGGGTACCCAAGAAAATCAAGATGAGGCGCTTGCTCCATGGATGTGCTCCACCATGGTTTGCGTTGTTTTGAGTGTGCCCTGAGTTCATGGGCTGGAAACTTTGTCCTCAGTGTAGTGATATTAAGAGGTGGTGGGCACTTCCTGAGGTGGCAGCTTAGTGTAAGGTGACTAGGGTAACAAGGCCACCATTCTTGGAAGGAATCGATGTTGTTCTTAAAAGAGGGGTTGATGTAAAAGAACAATTCTGGCCCCCGAATCACTCTGGCTCCACTGTAATCTCTCCCACTCACATGTATTCCCATGATGTCATTCTCTATGAGGAGACACATCCAAGTGGGCATCATCAAAGTAAAAGAGAAGCCAGACTCAGACTCTTGGACTTCCAAACTGTGAGCTAAATAAATCTTCCCTTTATAAAGTGTCAGCCTAGGGTATTTTGTTATAGCAACCGAAGATAGACACAGTCACAATCAGCTAGAGAGCAGCAGAGCTGAGAATTCCATTCCACATTCCCTCTTCAGAGACCTTATACTGACATAAGCAGACACACACTCACCAGCACTATAGTTGTTACTGTGTTCTGCCGTCTCTAAGAAAGAAGAAAGAGGATGCCAGAACAGGAACAGTGTCCTCATTTCCCCTCCTCTCTTTGGATGACTATGGTGATATTTTAATTGTACTGAAATGTGATTTTATTTGTATGTTAATAAATAAAGTTGCCTGGGGGTCAGAGCTAATAGCAAGCCATAGCAGAAACTGGGCGGTGGTGGTGTAGCTCTTGGGAGGCAGCGCTAGGCAGATCTCTGTGTGTTCAAGGATACAGCCAGCATGGAGAGACACACGCCTTTAATCTCAATACTAACCATAGAAGACCTGGAGGTCTGTACAGATGGGCAGTGATGAGGAGGTCATGTGGTTGGGTTTATAACCAATGAGAAGGCAGAATAGAAAGTCTATAAAAAAGACAAACAGACAGGAAGTAGCTCTCTTGCTGAAGAGGACAACAGCAGCAGTGAAGGGTAAGGTTTTTAGCTCTGACCTCTTGGGCTTTCATCTCTGCATTGGCTCTGTGTTTCTTATTTAACAAGACCGTTCATCTACAGATGACAACTGTATATTAACTCTTGATGAACAGCTGGAAGATTCTCTCCTATTCTGAAAGACCTCTCCTCACTGTGCTTTGGTGTTTTTTGTTTGTTGGCTTGTTTTTGTTTTGTTTTGTTTTTGTCTTTTTCCAGACAGAGTTTCTCTATGTAGCCCTGGCTGTCATGAAACTCACTCTGTAGATTAGGCTGGCCTCAAACTCAGAGATCTACCTGCCACTTACCTCCTGAGTGCTGGGATTAAAGGTGTGTACCACCACCTCCTAGCTTTTGGTGTTCTTTTGCTGTGCAGAGGCTTTTCAATTTAACACACTCTCATGCATCAAGTCTTGCCATTATTTCCTGAGCTATCAGATATAAATTTGGAAAGTCCATGCTTGTGCTTAAATATCAAAGGGTTTCCCCAGTGCTCTTCCCTATGAGGGCCAAGGTTTCTCCTGCTACCAGGAAGTTCTTTGGCCCATTTGGGGTTGGTTTTTGCACAGGGTGAGAGATAGGAATCTAGTTTTGGTCTTCTATATGAGGACATCCAGTTTTCCCAGATTAAAGCCTCTGCATTTTGCAAGTTGTGTGATCTTTAATAGTTGTTGTTGTTTTGTTGTTGTTATTGCTGTCATCTTTTTAAAAACATAGTGATGATGATGATGATGATGATGATGATGATGATGATGATAATTATTGTCTTAGGGCTACTATTGCTGTGATGAAACATGACCAAAGAAACTTTGGGAGGAAAGGGTTTATTTGGCTTACACTTTTACAGCACTGTTCATCACTGAAGGAAATCAGGACAGGAACATAAACAGGACAGGAACCTGGAGGCAGGAGCTGATGCAGAAAACATGAAGGAGTGTTGCTTACTGGCTTGATTCCATGGCTTTACTCAGCCTGCTTTCTTATAAACCCAGGATTACCAGCCCAGGAGGGAACCATTCACCATGGCTTGGGCCCTCTCCCATCAGTCACTAATTAAGAAAATGCCTTACAGTTGGATCTTATGGAGGTATTTTCCCAATTGAGGGTCCCTCCTTTCAGATGACTCCAGCTTGTATCAAGTTGACATAAAACTGGCCAGCACAATTATGTATATGGTTTGTGGGAGGAGTTTTGTAGCAGTTTCCTAGAAGATTAAAACATTCCATACTAGAGGGGAGCTCCTAAAGACAAAAAAAGAAACAACTCAAAAACAGATTCAGGAAGTCCCTGAAGCTGACCAAATTAACTAGGCTCTTTCTTCCCCAAGTAAAGAGTTAAGTCTTCTAAGAGTCACTCTCAGACAAATTAAGCTTCAAAAAAGACTTAGGCAAGTTGATCTGCCTGGAAGAGGTTCAAACCAACTGAGGCACCTGGAAAGGACTCTCTCCAACATGTTGAGCTGCCTGCAGGCTGTGCAGTGTGCTCTAGGTTCTCAGCTTTTGTGAGCTGTCACCCATGCTGGGATGGGCTTTGGTGATATAGCTGTCTTTGAGTCATTTCTGCTCTGGTAAGTAACCCCTCACCATATTCCTGTAAGCAATCCCAATAAAACTCATTGGTTCACCAAGTTGGACTTCAGTGACATCTGTGCTTTGGTCTGTTGTGGGCTCCCTGTCTGGGAGTTACATTTCCTCAGTAAAAGTCTGTCACACAACAGGTGTGCACACATCATGGCATGCACATGGAGGTCAGAGGACAACAGTATGGATTCAGTTCTCTCCTTCCACCTTTACATAGGTTTGGGGGATAGAACTCCTGTCCTTAAGCATGCTGAGCTATCTCATAGGCTTCCTGTTTTGCTCCTTTGTTTCTTGTTTCTTTTTCCTTTTGGAGGGTTTGGGTGGGTGTTGTTACTGTTTATCTGAGACCTGCTCCAGGAATCTGATTTCACTCAGTGGGGGGGAAGGATCCAGACATAATGTGTTTGTATTATCTTATTTAATTATCACAACCAAAATGCCCTTTCAGTTCCCTTTTTCTTTAAAATCATGAAACCAAGACCTAACGAGGTATCTCATCTTCTTAAAGCCACTCACATCTACAGTGGCACCAGGATGTGTGTTCAGATTTCACTGGCTTCTCCAAAGTATTAATTATTCTTAGCTACCTAAAAGAGCAGCCCCACCTCTGCTATACCATCCCCAGTTCCTCTCAGGGGCTGTTGGGGAGAGGACACCGTACCTGGCTATAAATGGGTGATCAGTGGGCCATGTTGTGCCAGACATGGGCAGAAGGTAGAAGAGTGCTGGGTCTGGCATGAAGTGAACTGTACATGATGATCAACATCTGTTAACTTGCTTTACAGGTCACTGTAGCTCTTCGACAGTCTCCAGTCCTCACTGGCCCATTCACATGGAATTAGAGGTTGGGAAAGCTACAGCTTTCAGTTCTTCTATTTCTGCTGAGTTCCTTCTAGGCTCTCTCTGGAAGTTACTAATCTTTTCATCCTTCAATCTGGTTTAACCTCTAATACTGGCAATGGTGGTTTTAAAGTATGTTTTCCAATTCTAATACCTGAACTACTCATGAGTCCACTAAAATAACTCTTTCTATTGACAGGGTATTTCTATGTAGCCTTGAACACTGAATGCCAGGAGTATAGGCACTTGCCACCTTGGCTGTAAGTAGAGGCCAGTGGACTCCATTTTGTCCCTAGGTTCCCAGTGTTTTGTACAACTCTGTATAAATGACATGAGACACTGGAGGGCACTTACAGGGAATTTTGGTCACCTCAGGAGTGAGATTTCCTGCTGCATCAGTGAGGATGAGGCTTGTCACTCAGGCTTCTCAGGGACAGAAGTCTAGCCTTGGCCTCGCTTTGGCCTCAGCAGCCTTCATTTGCCTGTGCATCACCTCCAGGCTCCAGGCCTCTTCCTCTGCTTTGTCATTTTGCTTCCTTTTAAATTTACTTGTAGACACCACTCACAGCTCGAATCCTGAAGCCGAGAGTGTGGAAACTGAGGCACAGGGAACAACACCACATGGAAAACTCCATGTGAGGACTGACCCAGGCAGAGGCTGCCTGTTAACACTGTAGGGAGATATCCTCAGAGCCATGGGAAGTCACGAGAGAACCAGGAGTCTCTATCCCAGAGCAGACTCATCAAAAAGTATGAAATGGGTCAGGACTGATCACATCCGAGTTCAAAATGAGCAGTCAGGTTGTTTACATTATAAGACCAACTGATCTCTCCTGCAGATGTGGCAAGGGAGCTCATATAAAGTTTGTGCCCAGCCCTCCCCTGATGGCTGTTATCCAGGACACAGGGAATAAGATCAAAGGCTGGGAAGATGCTCCACTGGGATCTCATGTTTCCAGGTTCCCCAGCGGGAACTTGTCACCTTCCACAGACACTAAAATTACATGCCACAGAAATACATTAAAAACTCCCCTATCTAAGCCTGTGCAGGATCTCCTCAGACAGAGTCCTCCCCTGCCACATCCATCTGGGTAAGTGCTCTGCACCCAAGTGCAGAATCAGAAGGTGGTCGGGTCCCAGGCAGGCTGTGGAGGAGGAGCAGTGGGGCTCAGGGAGGTTTTCAGCATCTGCAGAGGAGACGCTGACCTCTGACAGCCCCTCGGCACAGGAACTGTGTGCTGCACAATGGAGAACGAGGGTGTTTTCTTCTTAACATACTCAGTTCCTTAATTTAAAGACTTTCAGAAGTGATTTAGAATTCACATTTATTCCTACGAACTAAATAACTCACAATGGAATAGTTGGATAAGTTGCCAAGTTACAAACATTTTACTGATTTACCTATTCCTAAGACAAACTATCAGAGAACTGAAAGGTGGGAATTCTCACTTTAATTAAATGGCCTCAGTCTTGCATCTCTCACTTTGGCACACGCAGCAGAACTATTTTGTGTAAGGTCTTCTGAGTTTGAGTTATCAAAGATTTAAAAATCTCTGTAAGGAATGGAGGCTGCAGATTCTAAACCACATCCCACAGAGGACCACCTCACAGGACTGCAGGGTGCCTGCTAGTGTTTGCTCCTGGTCACTATTCATTCCAATTCAATCTCAGAAATCACGAATTTGTGGTGTTGGCCCTTAGCCTCTGCCAGCCTGATAGGAACTGTCACTAGTGGCCATGATGATGAGGTTGTCAGGACAATAATTATTAAATTACAGTGGACACAGTGGCAGGTTCCCTTCCTGACACATTGAGACCCAGGAATAGGAGTTTCTGGGAAGAGTAGTTGCATGTTTTATCTTTTCTCTATGTTCTTCCCATGCACTTTATGTGATTTTTTTTATAATGGAGAAACCGGAATCTCATTTTCTTTTGGTAAATT
This sequence comes from Peromyscus attwateri, assembly GCA_902168425.1. Taxonomy (NCBI): domain Eukaryota; kingdom Metazoa; phylum Chordata; class Mammalia; order Rodentia; family Cricetidae; genus Peromyscus; species Peromyscus attwateri. Next base: position 12,286 of record CABHPP010097610.1, on the reverse strand, counting down.
TTTGAACAACTGAACCTCATTCTGTCCTGCTGCCTCTACCTGGTTTTCGGGTTTCTCCCAAACCTCATCTTTTCATGAATTTATGTGAAGAGACGGGCAGGATCCAACTCCCTTCTCTTGTCCCTGAGGCAATGAACACTCTGGCAGGGAGGTCACAGCCCCTTAGCAGCAAAGCCGAGCCTCTCAGGTGGTGAGGGAAGCAGGTTGTGCTGCAGCACTGTGCGGGGTCAGTGTTGGTGGCTGGAGTCTGTACCATGCTGCTCCTCTGGGGCATCCGTTCCTGCCATTTCTGGAGGCTGATTTGGAAATACTGGGTGACATTCCTGCTGCCAGTCTGAGCCCAGAGAAGCAGCTTCAAAGGTTTGAAAATTTAAAAATACAATTCTCACACAGTCTTTCAGACACAACTGCCATTCCTTAGCCCAAAGGCTCTTTGTGATTTGTCCATCACTTTCCCACAATTCATTTATCTTTGGCATCTTTGGAAACAGTGCTGGCATGTCCTTGGTCATGGTTTTCCCCTTCCTGGTGTGCCAGCCATTTCTTCCCAGTGTCTTCCTAGTTTTAAAGTTAGGGTTTTGCCAAAGGTAAACATCCTGACTGAGTAAGCTCATCCTCAATTACTTGCATGGAGCAGGACCAGTGTCGCCTATCAAACCTCTGTCTTTGGTGAGCCTGTGGTTGTGGGTTGTCCATGGTTTGGGTAAGTGTGGGATGACACAAAGTCTGAGGTCATGACTTCCTTGATTCAGACAGACAGGGGTTTCAGTTCCTCTGTCCTGAGCAGCCGCAGCCTTCACAATCGACTTTAACTGAGGAATGCTTCGACTCCTTTGTCATTTCTTGCTCCGTGCATGTTTTCTTTTCCTAATCTTTCAAATGTCTTCCCTTCCTCTTCTCCAATACAGCCTCTTCTAATGGGAGCTATTCCAGAATCTGTGACCTTTCCTGGTGCTATGTACAGCTGGCATGTCTCTGGAAAGCAGCCTGTTTTGTTACATTGTGTAAAATCCATCACAGTGCATGATACAACAGGCTTTCCCAGGCTATCCCAGGCTGTCACATTTCACTCTCCCCTGCCCTCTCTGTTAGATGAGTGTCCTTTAAACCATTCTGCAGATCTGAGAGTGTCGGTCTTGTCTCTTGGTCTCTTAACCATGCTCAGCTAGGAAGGTGTGAGCTTTGAGGTTCAGCTAGGAGGGGACAAGCTAGAGGATTCCTTGTGGCTTGTACTTAAGAAGGGTTCATACTCAACAGAATGTTTTCTATAGAAATTATACAACCATCTAGATTCTATGTGTCTTACTGATTCGTATATTAAATTTAGATATATTTGTATGGTGCATGTAATTTGGGGGTAGTGAGATGACTACAGAAATACTGTCTCTGTCTCTTCTGGCAAGCTGGGGTTCATGATGACAAGCAGTCATGTCACTGTAAATGTTCTCTTTTGTGACTGTGGAATTCCACTTTCAGAAAATCAGGTTTTCCAGTGGTTTCAAAGCAGGGATTTCTGAAGCCATGATGTTGAGGACATCACTGAGGGTTCATGGCCTCTGCACCTGCCTGACTTTCCTAAGTGCTTTATGTTTGCAGAGCTGCAGTTTCTGAAGTGATGCTGAAAACAGCCCATGCTCTGTTCTACTGAGCTGACACACACAGCCTGGGCAGTCTCACAATGTGATGTGTTCATAAAGACCAAGTTCCTTTTTTTTTTTCTTTTCTGGCTAGTTCAGTGGAATTAAGGAAAAGTGAACATTTCTAGAAACGACATGAGAGAACATATTTTAGAATTATTTTACTTCTTAGTTAGCCAGTCCCAATATGCATATGATGGAAACTACATTTTAAGTGCTACAGGTGTGTGTTTTCTTCCATGAAATGAGTGTATAAAACACATACCTGCTACTCAGTGCCCACAGATCACAAAACGCCATTCAGAGCATGTGCTCCTGATGATATCTGTCCCATAAAGCTTGAGACAATGGAGCTCTCTTACTCTCTCCTTTGCTTACCTGGGTTATCAACACAAAACTCAAATGCTTAAGTTGTTCAAAGTGGAGAAAACTACCATTTTACCTAATCACTGGAAAATGTCACACTGCCTCTTCTTCTCCCTCCTCCCTCCTTACTGTGTTCTCATCCTTGTGACTGGGATTTGGAAAAAAAACCCCATAAACTTTATAAAGAACTTCCCAATTCAATGGGAATAATTAAGCACCACTTATTTAATCAACAATCTGCTGCTATCTGGAATACATGGTCCATACGCTTACACAGGATTAACCCTTTCTAACAACGCTATAGAATTTTTATTTCAGAAAATTTGCTTTGTTAAATGTTTTCACCAACTATCTGCCTCAGGTCTAAATCCTTAAATGCTACCCTGTACTTGTGAATTTTATCCCATTTGTCTCTCCACAATACCTTCCATTATAATGCCACATGACCCAAATGAGTATAAAACAATTTCACCAAGCTGGGCAGTGGTGGCACACACCTTTAATTCCAGCACTTGGGAGGCAGAGACATATGGATCTCTGTGAGTTTGAAACCAGCCTAGCCTACAGAGTGAGTTCCAGGACAGGCTCCAAAGCTACAGAGAAACCCTGTCTCAAAAAACAAACAACAACAACAACAAACACAAAAACAAACAATTTTACCTTACACCCAGTGATAATTTTTTTACTATGTAAATGGAATTTCTTTACAATATTACATGTCCTGTATACAAGGTGTCTAACTAAAGAAAAATGTGAAAATTCAAAAATACATACACTACATTCCCTATTCTAGTTACTGTTCTATTGGTGTAAAGAGACACCTTTGCTAAGGCAACGTATAAAAGAAAGCATTAAACTCAAGGTCTGCTTACAGTTTCAGAGGGTGAGTCCATAACCACTATGGCAGGCAATGTGGAGGCAGGCAAGCGTGGTGCTGGAGCAGTAGCTGAGAGTTTACATCTGGTCCTGAGGCAGAAGGCAGAGGAGGGGAGGGAAGGGGGGAAGAGAGGAGAGAGAGGGCCTGGTGTGGGCTTTTGAAATCTCAAAGCCCACCCTGAGTGGCACACTTTCTTCTACAAGGCCACACTCCTTAGTCCTTCCAAAACAGTTTCACCAACTGAAACCAAGCATTCACATACATGAGCCTAAGGGGGCCATTCTCATTCAAAGTACCACCTTTCCTAAAATAAATCTGGGGCTGGCATATCAGAGTCTGAAGTATCACTGCTCAGTTAGGGAGAGATGGAACCTTAGACTCCTATGGAGCACACCATTTTCCTTTAACTAATTCCATAAAATGGGATAGGATAGCTGTGAGTCTGTTATAACTGTAGTTCCATTTACCCCCTGACTTCACATGCTGAAGGAGAAGGACGTGGAGCATGCTCCTGCTGACATTGCCCACTTTGCTCTTCTCATGGAGGAGGCTCTGGAAGGAGATTAGAAACAGGGAAGATGCAGATACTGAGCAGAGCTCAGTGACTGAATTGTCCATCAGAGTCTCTGGAAAGGACCGCACTCCAACGTGGTACTATTGTGTAATTTATCATTTATCTTCTGTTTCAGGCAGGGATGGAGCTGAACAGTCACTAGGAGCTACCGTAACTCTCCTAGCACATAAACATAAGGAACTGCACGAGAAAACCAGCAGCTGAAACACTGACAGAAACCGTTATGTGCTGGAACACTGTCATGTTTTGTGTGTATAAAGCATGTTCTTGCACAACTAGTGTCTCCCTGACACAGGAATGTGACTGTCGGTATGTTCCAGAGGAGGTGACTGGAGCTCAGCCTCCAGTGTTCAAGGTCACACTTAGAAGAAACTGAATCATGGGTGGAATGTGAAATGTTTGGATTCATAGTTCACAATTCCCAACATTTGATATAGAAATGTATTAAGAAATTCGGTTTCACAATAAATAAAGGCAGCCCTGAACAGGATAAGTGCATGCCTGATCCATGGGACCTCTTTCAGTGCAAAGGGTTAATTTCTTCTTTTACCACAATCATCCTCATTCAAACTCACCCTAAATAGTAAAACTCTGTCTATAATGTACCTGTCAATCAAGATGTTGTGGATGAAAATCCAGTAAGAAGCTGCTCCTGCTCCAGTAAAACCCAAACAGGTGAAATATGAAAAGACATCATTTCTGATGGATGCAGTTTTTAATGTTGAAGGAGCTCACACATGGATGCAGCCACCCTGGAACACAGGATCCAGCCTTGGCTCTGAAAACTAGGACAAGTGCTAGCATGAGGATGTTCTGTGGAGTGTGAGGTGGAACTGAGATCTTCAGTGGAATAAGTGTGTGTGGGCATCTGCGTGTTTCCCTGACACAGCAGAGCTGTCTGCAGTGGTTCATGGGGTTGTGTCTGTGATGAGTCATTGATCTACTTTCCTCCTCAGCCACTGTTTGTTCCCACATAAGATGAATAAGAACCACGAACTCCACACTAATTCCCACTTAAGGAACACCTTTTACTCTGAAATTGGCATTGGGATCTCAGCCAACAGCATCCTTCTTCTCTTCCACATCCTCAAGTTCACTTCTGGGCACAGGCTCAAACCCACTGACCTGCCCATTGGTCTCTTGGCCCTAATCCACCTGCTGATGCTACTGATCTCGGCATTCATAGCCACAGACATTTTTATTTCTCGGAGGGGATGGGATGACATCACATGTAAATTCCTTATCTACTTGTACAGAATTTTTAGGGGTCTTTCCCTTTGTACCACCAGCCTGTTGAGTGTCCTCCAGGCTATCATCCTCAGTCCCAGAAGCTCCTGTTTAGCAAAGTTCAAGCATATATCTCCTTATCACATGTTATATGCCCTTCTTTTCCTGAGTATCTTCTATATGTTCGTTAGCAGTCACCTCTTAGTATCGATTATCGCCACGCCCAATCTGACCTTGAATAACTTTATGTATGTTACTCAATCCTGCTCTATTCTACCCATGAGTTACCTCATGCAAAGCACATTTTCCACACTGCTGGCCCTCAGGGAAGCCTTTCTTATTAGTCTTATGGTCCTCTCGACTTGCTACATGATGACTCTCCTGTGCAGGCACAAGAAGCAGTCCCAGCATCTTCACAGCACCAGCCTTTCTCCAAAAGCATCTCCAGAGGAAAGGGCCACCCGGATCATCCTGTTGCTTGTGAGCTTCTTTGTGGTGATTTACTGTTTTGACTGCATTATCTCTTGCTCAAGAACTATGTTTCGGAATGATCCAACACCTTACAATATCCATTTCTTTGTGGTCCATATCTATGCCATGGTGAGTCCTTTTGTATTTATGAGCACTGAAAAACATATAGGTATGTTGTTGAGGTCTATGTGTGAGAAGGTGATAAATGTTTGAATATTTATTGATGGGCAAGTTCCTTTAAGAAGAGCTAATGTACTGGCATTAGAACTGTCAATCATGGCATAGTGTCTATGTGTACATGAAAATATGAAGTTGTGTTTTTTCCCTTAAAATTATTTAACCCATGTGGTGACAAACATGTGATAGAAAATTTAACCATATGCCCTTTGAGATATGATAAGGGATACACACACACACACACACACACACACACACACACACACACACACACATCAATGAGTCTTTAAGGAGTCCTATGAGGCGGCTCTTAAACATTGTGGCCTAGGATAGCCCATACTACTTTTAAGTATGTAACCACTTTTAACACTTTCCAATGCTTCAACTTCCTCTGTTATATTTATTTTTACAAATTAAATAAGAAAACTTTTTTAAATAAATAGTCATATGATCCAAAAGAAAAGGAATTACACACATAATTTTCAAAACAGAACTATGTGCAATGAACCATACTGTTGTGGAATATTATTTTAACTGGACAAAGATATGTTACATTTGTTAATGCTGCATTTGTTTAATTATGTAAAGATGGGTTGCATTTGTTTCACCTGGCCTGCTAAGGCACCTGATTGGTCTAATAAAAGGCTGAACAGCCAATAGCTAGGCAGGAAAAGGATAGGCTGGGCTGGCAAGGAGAGGGAATACATAGGAGGAAAAACCTAAGCTCAAGAGGAAGAACAAGAGGAGAAGAAGAGAGGAGAGAATGAGGCATGCTTGGGCAAGAAGCCAGGCAGCCTCCAGCCAGCCAGCCAGGAGAAGCAGTGAAAGTAAGATCTACAGAGGTAGAAAGGTAATGAGCCCTGAGGCAAAAGGTAGATAAGGAGAAACAGGTTAATTTAAGTCAAAAGAGCTAGCCAGAAAGGAGCTAAGCTAAGGCAGAACATTCAAAACTAATAAGATGTCTCCTTGTCACGATTTGGAAGACAGTTGGTGGCCCAAAAGAAAAAGCCTGGTACATTTGGTGTTTCAATATTAGGGCCCATATTTCCACATAGGTCTTGAGATAGCTGAAAAAAAGTGGGGAGATACAGCTTCTTTAAGAGACTCTGCCATACTGGTACTCTAAGAAGAAACAGAAAGTGAAGTAAAAATGCCTGCCACAGTGCAGGGCACACATTTCCTAGAGCTGGGGGATTGAATGGAGTTCCTGGTACACATCTCGAGACCTGGCCCCTGAGCTTAAGAGGACAGAGCCAGCCACTAAAGCCACAGTAGAGAACCCAGTGGTAGCTTAGCTGTTTTTTGATCATGCAGACAGAAAAAGCTAGAGATACACAGTAAAGACAGATCCAGAGGGAAACAACCTCTAAACAGGTTACAGTGTGTTTAAAAATGTTCATAGGCTTAAGAAAGTAAAGAAAATGGGTATAGATAATCATAGAAAAAATTAAATAGTTCATAGATAATTTAAAAAAGAATAAGCCATGATGGGAAATACACTGGAAGTCTGGATCCTATATGTTGTTGTATTGACTTTGAATTTTTTGAATGCTGATGAGCAAAGGACAGCTGCTGGGAGACATGGGGTAGGGAAAGGGACTGCTGGATTAAACTAGCCTAGATACTTTAGGGATGTCTTAACTTTAAAATGGAAGTCAGACAATATATTGCTTTGGGCAAGAGGTAAGGCTGTGGATTCAATCAAGGTTAAGAAATCAGGTTTGACTGGGGAAGACAGGCAACACATGTTTTACCTGCTCAAACATACAGCAAATCATCTTTGGCTGGCTTGTGTATAACACAAACACACAGTCCACCCTTGGGTTAATGCAGATGTGTTATGCTACCTTTGAAAGCTTGTGTGTTTTCAGAGCAAGGTGCTGCAAGCCACAAAAACATATGAAGTGGGATTTCAGCTGATTATGACAAGCTAATACCTGGAAGAAGCCAAGGGCCTTCCGGAGGTCAAGTTGAGGCTCAAGGAGTCTTGGTGATATTGGCTTTTGATTATTAGCTGTTTCTTGCTATGAATTTCTCATATCTGTTGTAGCTTTTCCATTATTTATTAGGCACCACTTCCCCTCTACTAGTGGAATATTTAGATAACCTTCTGCGCTGACAGCTATGTACATCTAGAACCCCAGTTCAAGCCTCCCTGTAATTATCGTCATTGGCAGCATCCAGCCAGGTCCATCCCCAGATGGAGTAAAGTACCTTATCAGAGATACCTCTGTACTCTCTAAGAACAGATTTAAGCGTCCAGACTACCTGTTTGAGAAGGCCTGACAGATGTGCTAATTAAGCTTAACTTTCTCCTTTCCAAAGTCTTATCTCTAGTTTTAGGTTCACCCTTAACAATTAACTCAGGACTAAAGGGTTCCAACTTACAGGGACATCCAGCTGTGATGTACGTTGCCTAGCCAAGTTGCCTAGCAACCGAGCACACTCGCCAGAAATGGCAGGAGCAGAGATAGCTTTGAGAGATAAGGGTCAAAGGGATAAAAAGGCCGTTTTATTTCCAGAGAATGAGGAGACAGAGAAGAGAGAAGAGAATGGGAGAACTAGATGGAGAACTTGAGGATGAGATGGAAGATGAGGAAGAGCCAGATGGGGAAGTACTAGATGGGTAAGAAAGAGATGAGAAGGACCTAGATGAGGCAGAACTAAGATGAGAGAATTAAGATAGAACTTAGAGGGGACAGTAGATAAATATAGAGAAATCAGGTAAGAAAGGAACTAGGCACGAGAACAGAACTGAAGCTGTGTAGATAGGATGTTATCCCAGAGGAATAAAGGGGACGGACAAAGAGCTTGGTGTACTTCGATTCTTTTCCCAAAAATAATTCTCACCATTAGTAGTTTCTCTTCTGGGCCCCTGAGAAGGATATTATTAAGCCTGGTCCTATAATAATATTCAAGAGCAAGGGAACCAGACACCAATGAAAATGGGTGGCCCAGGTAATCAAGCCTTTCAGAGTGTCTCTATTACAGTTTCCTCAGAGTTCTGTATCCAGAACAGCTTCAAGGTACTGGTTGAGATGGTCCAGCCTCACAGACTATTCTAGCTAGGATCACAGATAAGCCTCATGCTTTCCCATTGCACAAAGACTGGACCATAAATGTTATGGCTAGTTTTCCCAGGACTTGATCATTATCTCAATTTTTTCAGGTTCCATAAAGATTTCATTGTCCCCAGACAATAGGAAACAGTCTAGAGAACACAATTTCCACATTCCCAAGAGGTGGGGTGGGTGGTTTTTGATTATTCAGTGGGTTATGGATGTTTGTTATCATTTAATGGAAATATAGGAATATAAGATAAAAGACAACTATTAACCTCAAATATTTTACATTGGTATGGATTTTGGTATATTGATACAAATTTAGGGTTATTTTTGTTATACTGTATATATGTTTCTACTTTTGTGTGGGGTATTGTGCTTATGCAATCATTTAAAAATGTAATGTATAATTAAGAAATGCAGGTTAGTAGTCATCTATAATAATCAAACTTGTAGTCATATTAAGTGTGCTTTTAAGATTAAACAGATCTGTTTTAGATAGATGCTCTTCAAACACTTCAAAGACCTACAGAATATGACATTTAAGATGTTTAATAAACTGAGGCTTTTCATGACAGTGAGACACATCTGCCCCTGGCAGCACCACTTTACTTCAGAGAAGATGATGGGCATCGAAGAACATCCATATTGAATTTGCTTTCATTGTAGCAGAGCTAGCCATTTGGGCAAGAGACTGCTCTTGCCTTGACTGCTGAGAGTATGCTGTATGAACTGGACATGCAGGACACAAATAAAAAAGACTGTCAAACTTTGCCAAAACAAAGCAGGCCAGTCCTTCAAAATTCCTACTTCATAGAAAAGTCTACCAGACATTCTACAGGACGCGCAGGAAAGTGACTGCTGAACTTTGCCTAAACAAGGTGAGACAGTCCTTCAAATTTCCTGCTTCATAGATGAGTCTGCCAGATATTCTAGGCCTATAGGCTGAAGACTGGATGTCCCAGTGTTACAGAGGAACCTTGGGTGACCGTCCAGGCAGCCAGATGTCTGTCATTTCTATAGTTTTGGAAGTGGCTTGCACTGCACTTTGTTTACTCAGATAACATTGTATCCTTATCGGGTCTTTGATGAAGTTTAAGACTAGATATAGTTTTTCTTAGTTATGATATAAGATAAATTAGGTACAGAGCTCTGGACTCATCAAGATAGGATAAATAATGGAGTGTTTTCTTTGAATTTGCCAAATACAAATGGACTGGACATTGTGAATGTAATCCTTACCTAATAACTATTCTTATTGTGTACAGTCTTACTATGTTAAAGGTAAAACCTTTCTTTTTATTTAGACAAAAGGGGGAAATGTTGTGGAATATTATTTTAACTGGACAAAGGTATGTTACATTTGTTAATGCTGTATTTGTTTAATTATGAAAAGATGGGTTGCATTTGTTTCACCTGGCCTGCTAAGGCACCTGATTGGTCTAATAAAAGGCTGAACAGCCAATAGCTAGGCAGGAAAAGGATAGGCTGGGCTGGCAGGGAGAAGGAATACATAGGAGGAAAAACCTAAGCTCAAGAGGAAGAACAAGAGGAGAAGAAGAGAGGAGAGAATGAGAGGCATGCTTGGGCAAGAAGCCAGGCAGCCTCCAGCCAGCCAGACAGGAGAAGCAGTGAAAGTAAGATGTACAGAGGTGAGAAAGGTAATGAGCCCTGAGGCAAAAGGTAGATAAGGAGAAACAGGTTAATTTAAGTTAAAAGAGCTAGCCAGAAAGGAGCTAAGCTAAGGCCGAGCATTCAAAACTAATAAGATGTGCTGTGATTTGGGGCCCTGTAAAACAAGAAATAGCCACACCATACTGGTCAGCTCCCTTGAGGTTCAAGACTACACCCCACATCTCTTGTGAAACCCAATCGCCTCCCTCCTGTCTGCACTTTAAATGGCTTGTAGTAAATTCTGTTGCTTGGGCAAACATTTCTGCTTATGAGGCAGTTTAGCAAACTCTATTATGGAAGCTTAATAAGCCAATCAAATATGTGTCACTGTAGATTGCTATGCAGGGGGTCACAGGAACACAGGGAGCATAAAAATCTTTGTTTGAATTAACTTGGGGCTCAGCTTTGGACTGCTGTCCCGTTTCCATAGAATAAATGCTTCCTGGCTTCAGCTTGGGTGTCTCAGCCCTTGGTTGTTTTCTGCAACAATGGAACACAGACAAACCATGATGCTGCTGTGCAAAGTAAGATAACACAGTGAGAGAAAAACAAGTATTATGCGGATTGCCTGAGAGAGGGTGGAACACAGTAGTGAGACTCAGACAAAATACAATCTCATTTTGGAGGTTCAAGAGAGAGCGCAAATGGAAAATTTTTTTTGCTTGATGGACGTAATTTCAATTTGGGGTAAACAAATGCAGATATGTGTAGTTATAGGATATAATGACGTGTATGTGCTCACTAGCACTCAATTGTGTGATTAGAATGTTCAAATGATATCTTCGTATGTTTTGTGTGCTTCCTCATAATAAAAGACATATTATCTTCGTGCAGCTAACACAGCATTCTCTTTAGTCCCTGTGAAGTTCAGTGGATAATGGATTCACTGCAGAACAAGGACCTGAGTTCAGATATCCAGCATTCATATAACACCAGACTACAGGGCACAGGGCATCTGCCATCCCAGAGTTCTTGTGGCTGGAAAGGAGGGGATTCCTAGACTCTCCACTGCAGCTAGCCTGGCCCACACCATGGAGATGACAAGAGACCCAACCTTAACCCAAGTGGAAAGTCTGGACCAGCATAACAGGTGTAGCATGAATTATTATTAAGAATTGCTCTTAATAATAAAAACCCAGAGTCAGATATCAGGGTAAATGCTGAAAGAGCAGAGAAGTAAAGGAGCAGCCACAGTTACCTCTTACCTCCATGAGAATCAGGCTGAAAAGGGGCTGAGCTCCTGTCTCCTCCCACCTTATGTTACTGTCTCCATCTCCCTAGTGCTGGGATTAAAGGCGTGAGCCTCCATTGCCTGGCTCTGTTTCTCTTTTAGACTGGATCAATCTCATGTAGCCCAGAGTGGCCTTGAACTCCTGATCTTCCTGCTTCCTCCTCCCAAGTGCTGGGATTAAAGGTGTGTGCCACCACTGCTTGGCCTCTATGGTTAACTAGTGGCTAGCTCCTCACTCTGAACTCCAGGTGTTTACCCCCAGAGACTATCAAGGAGCCAGTTTCTGATGCAAGCACACAAGGTCTTTTTATTGTCGGGTCTGACCCTGGACCACTGCCTGGTGGATGGAGGGAAATGCAGTGGCAGTGGTGGGCTCAGGGGTAGGAGAGTTTTTAAAGGAAAAAAACATAAGCTGGGAATTACATGCCTTGGCTTTTTGGGATTGAGTAAAAGGATATGGGGCAAGGTGATTTTTGAAACTATTGGTCTAGACTTTTGGCACAAAACCACATTTGAAACTATTGGGTTAGACTCTTGGCATGAAACCATAACCTGCTGACAGGATATCTGGATATATGTAAGGGCTGTAAATCACCAACAGGATGTCTGCAGGAGCATCTGGATCTTGTTAAACTTTACTGCCTTGTTTCTTAATGGGCTGCTTCTAGGGTATCTGTTTGAGTTGTCATGGCACATTCCTGAGGTTCTTCCTGGAACTGAGTACAGCCCCTGGTCACCAAGTAGTCTAAGATGGTGGCCCTTCCCTAACATGGAGTCTATAAAGTCAAGTCTAGGCCTTCATATTGCTTTATTTGTTAGAGCACAAACAAAATATCACCACAAACAGGTTGAACTCCTATCTCTACAAACCATGAGACATAGGTGACTATATTCACAGACATGAACACACACACACACACACACACACACACACACACACACACCAAAATATTCCCCCTAAAGTTAAAAAGTGACAAGAATATTGATAAG
>CABHPP010097606.1:0-29174 GCA_902168425.1 Peromyscus attwateri | reverse complement strand
GGACTGTTACACAGAGAAACCCTGTCTCAAAAAAAAAAAAAAAAAAGTGTAAGAATCACTGAGGACACCTTGTGCTGGAGAGGATGTGGAGCTAGGGGAACTCTCCTCCACTGCTGGTGGGAATGCAAGCTGGTACAGCCACTGTGGAAATCAATATGGCGCTATCTTAGAAAATTGGGAATCAATCTCCCCCAAGATCCAGCTATACCACTCTTGGGCATATACCCAAGGAATGCTCAATCATACCACAAGGGCACTTGCTCAGCTATGTTCATATCAGCATTATTTGTAATAGCCAGAACCTGGAAACAACCTAGATGCCCTTCAACCGAAGAATGGATAAACAAACTGTGGTACATATATACAATGGAATACTACTCAGCAGAGAAAAACAATGACATCATGAGGTTTGCAGGCAAATGGAGGGATCTAGAAAAAATCCTCCTGAGTGAGGTAACCCAGACTCAGAAAGACAAACATGGTATGTACCCACTCATAGGAGAATACTAGCTGTGGAACAAGGATGACTGGACAGCTACTCACAACACCAGGGAGGCTACCTGGATAATAGGACCCCAAGAAAGACACGGGGATCGCCCAATGACAGAGAAATGGATGAGATCTACATGAACAATCTGGACGTAATGAGGGGCGAGGGGCGAGAGAAAGAGAACTTGGGGAAGCAGGAGATCCCAACTGGATCAAGAACAGAGAGGGAACATAAGGAATGTTCATGATAAATGAAGACCACATGAGAATAGGAAGAAGCAAAGTGCTGGAGAGGCCCACAGAAATCCACAAAGATGCCCCCACAATAAACTGCTGGCAATAGTCGAGAAATAGCCCGATTTGACCTACCCTGGTGATAAGATGGCCAAACACCCTAATTGTCGTGCTAGAAACCCCATCCAGTGACAGAGGGAACTAGATGCAGATATCCACGGTCAGGCCCTGGGTGGAGCTCCAGGAGTCCAATAGGCAAGAAGGAGGAGGGTTTATGTGATCAAGAGTTGTTGGGACCAGGGATGGATGGAATACAGGGACAAATGGCCAAACGAATAGAAACACATGAACTGTGAACCAATGGCTGAGGGACCCCCAACTGGATCAGGCCCTTTGAATGGGTGAGACTGTTGATTGGCTTGATCTGTTTAAGAGGCATACAGGCATTTGGACCGGGCCCTGTGCTCAGTACACGAATTGACTGTTTGAAACCTGGGTCTTAGTAGAGACCCTAGGCTCAGCCTGGGAGGAGGGGACTAGACCTGCCTGGGCTGAGTCCACCAGGTCGATCTCAATCCTCGGGGGAGTCTTTGCCCTTGAGGAGATGGAAATGGGGGGCGGGCCGGGGGGAGGGGGGCGGGACGGGAGGAGGGAGAAAGGGGGAATTTATGGCTGATATGTAAAGTTGAATTATATTGTAAAATAAAATAAATTCAAAAAAAAAAAGAAGTGTAAGAATCAAACAGAAAAGATAAAGTCTACTGATAAACAATTCAGAATGGTCTATTGTTGCTAGAGTTTTTCTGGTCCTGCCTGGCCCACAGTCAGGACAAATCTCTCTAACCCGCCAGTCCCACAGCCGCTCAGACCCAACCAAGTAAACACAGAGACTTATATTGCTTACAAACTGTATGGCCGTGGCAGGCTTCTTGCTAACTGTTCTTATATCTTAAATCAAGTCATTTCTATAAATCTATACCTTGCCACATGGCTCGTGGCTTACCAGCATCTTTACATGCTGCTTGTCCTGGCGGTGGCTGGCAGTGACTCCTTCCACCTTCCTGTTCTTTTAATTCTCTCTGTTAGTCCCGCCTATACTTCCTGCCTAGCCACTGGCCAATCAGTGTTTTATTAGCAACACATTTGCCATACAGAACATCCCACAGCAGTAGCAGGGTCAGAGTCCCTCCAGGGAGGCCCTGGCAGGCCAATATACAAAGCTGTGAAGATGAAGCACATGTTGTAATGAAGCCCAAAAGATGTTGAAGAAGTCAAGACTATGAGCCATTCACTGGGAAAACTACAGACACAGAGTGAAATCTATAAACATGAATATGTGTAGGCATAGAGATATGTCTTCTTTGGGATTCTGATACCTAGGGCCCAATTTATTTATTTTTTTTAAATTATTTATTACTTAAAATGGTTATCAGACTATGATAATCCCAAAGATGTGAGGAGAAAGACCACCAACTCAAATCATTATGGCCACATTAATTAAAACAAGTAATTAGTTAAAGCAAGCTTTTTTTTATTTGTGACACAGGCTCCCTCACCCTAAGGCAGGGTATAAGTGGTCAGCCTTAGACATAGGGAATATAAGGTTTTTATAGCTCAAGGTAAAGGTTTTATAAATGGGGAATTCGGCAGGCAAATAAGTGGGGTTATAGAAGCAGAACATAACAAAGTGGTCATAACAAGGTAGTCTTAACAACAGGTGGTTATAATAACCTTTGAAACAAAGGAAGGGTTTCAAGATGGTTATAACAACTTTTGAAACAAAGACATGGTTGCCATTTCCTGGAACAGGCAGTACAGAACCATTTGTAGTTAAGGTGACAGGTGGGACATAGCCCAATTCTTGAGAAATAGGTTTAACCATAAACAAGAATGAATCAAGTTTGTCTTTATTATAAGATGGCTTTCAAGCTTAAGATGGAGGCAGCCTGGTTCATTTACTACATTTAAGTATTCAGTTTATCATTCCTGTTATTGTATGTGCTTTTAAGGATGTTAGGAGGTGATAAGGTTGCACAGTCTGAAGAGTTCTGGCTCTATTTGGAACATTTTCTACCATGAATTCCATGATTTACAAAAGCACTTAAGGCTGTATGAATGAGTATACATTAAAGAGGTCAAGCCTAATGCACTTCAGTAGCCACTCCTGAACTCTGAATAGGGATCATCTCAAGACCAGAAAACCATCTGTCATGAGGTTCTTCCCATCTGACCTAAGTTCAAACTGCTATGTGCTGAGACAAAAAGGATAAAGAGATTTTATTCTTCACTTTGCAGGCCATGTATATGGTGACCATGCAATTAAATAAAATATATTTTTCTATTGTTGATTATATTTTTTCCAGTATGAAGATTTTTAACTGGGGGTATTTTGTGCCCCAGCAAACATTTTAAATGCCTGAGGACATTTTTAATTATCTTAAATTAGTGGCAAGATGCTATTGGTTACTAGAAGACACAGTCCAAGTAGCTTTTAATAGTGTTTGATATGCAGAAATGCCCTTGCAGTAAAGAATTATCTAGCTTAATATATAAATAGTGATTAAGTTGAGAAATTTTTCCCTATGATGAAGGTTAAGTTAACCAAATGTGCCCTGAACACATACCTCTGAATCATAATTTTTACCTTTTTTGTGTTTGCCTGGAATCATTTTATAAATATGCTTGTATGATTATATCCCTTTTCCTTTTCAGATTTTTGAACACAATAAGACCTTTTCATTGATGACTTATTTAATCAGCTTAATAATAGTTGAATCCTATTCCACCCCCTCAAAAATCCCTGTTTCCCTTGCTTTCTTATGGTTGGGAAATTTATTCGTCCATGGATAGCCTTCTCTTTTAAATTTCTGCAGAGCTTGCTTGGCTTATTTGTTATTTCTGAATTCCCAATTGTGATAGGAGTATTTGCTCAGTAGCACTTTTGTAATTAAATGAATGAACTCAACTGTAAGAATACTGGAGATGAATGCAAATAATAATGTGCTACATTTTCAAGTTCTTAGCTTCACTGAGCCTTGAGTTACTACTGATCTAATCACGAGTTTACCATTGCTGTTTCAAAAACAGAGAAGAAATGGGAAGCTCATTTACTCTTGTTTTAAGTGTTCACAAACCAGTAAAAGAAAAAATAATATAAACAGACATTTTTTTTTCAAATTTAAGTGGCATACTTCATTAAATTTCCTTTGATTATTAGCATTTAAGAGAGCAACTGAAGTTAAGTGTTTTAAAATCAATATCTGATTTCATTTGCAGGGGTTGTTTTTCATACAGAAAAAAACAATGGATGTCTGACAAACAGGTTTTTTTAAATTATTTAAGGATTATAGTGATTCTTCTATCCCACTAGTCTCTCAGGTACACTCAGGAGTCAAGAAAATCTCTCAGGTATACTCAGGAGTCAAGAAAAATCTTCCTTGATATACAAGTAACATGTACTAAGAACCCTCTCCATTTATAACCATTATCACTCTTTACACAAGTGAATGACAATGATGTATCCACTGAAATCACAACTATACGCTAATTCCTCTTAATACCTTTTCAGGGTGAAATTTTGTTTTTAACAATCAGATCAATTAAATAAGTGAGGATTAATGTGCAAGTCCCCCATGATATGGAGAGTGGTTTGAGGTTGTTAAACTAATTCTTTTTCACATAGTGTCTTAGGGTTTCTATTGCTATGAAGAGATACCATGACCTTAGCAATTACTATAAAGGAAAGCATTTAATGCAGTAGCTTACAGTTCAGAGGTTTAGTCCATTATCATCAGGATGGGACATGACAGTGTGCAGAAAGACATGGTGATGGAGAAGGAGCTGGGAGTCTGACATCTTGATCCACAGGCAACAGGAAGCAAACTGAGTGTCACACTGAGAGAAGCTTGAGTAAAGGACACCTCAAAGCCCACTCCTATAGTGACACACTTCCTCCAACAAGGACACGCCTTATCTAACAAAGCCACACCTCCTAATAGTGTCGCTCCCTATAAGCTCATGGGGGCCAATTACATTCAAACTACCACACACAGGGTACATCTCAACTGCAAACTGTATTCTGAGTATGGTCTACTTGAATTTAACAGAATATAAGTTTTCATTTAACAATTACTTCTATTTCAGTAGACTTTTGTACTTTTCTTACAAACTGAAGAATAATTTTAGTACCTGATTATATAGACATAGTTTAGAATCCCTTCATAGAGTAGAAAGCTGTTTAAAGATTTAATTAGATTTAAGTGAACAACATATGTAAGAACATAGTAAAGTAAACAAAAACAGAATGCTGGGACACACAGAGAGCCAGGGTAGGAATTGACTTACCATATGGAAACTAGAGGAAAAATAATTCTTCCTAGAGTACAATAAGATCTAGTGCCATGTTAAACATGGATTCCCAGGAGGAGCTGTGAATATTTAGGTGAATAAAAGCAAAAGGTTAAATTTAAGTGGTATTACCAAAATAGCCCATGAATCTTTTGAGGAACCTATACAAAAAGTGACATGTATTCCTAGGTCCTGGCAAATGAAAAGAATCTTTTTATAACCAGGGTCTGTCAAGGATTCACATCAGTGAGAATAAAATACAAGAATTTAAACTATTGCTAGAGAGTTAATATAAAAGAACACACCTCTTCACTAATCCATCAAAATTTAGGCTTCTACAGTATTTCATCTTTTGTTTTTTGGAGGGGTGGAACTTGTAAATATCCTTTATTTCTTCATTAAACTTTTAATTATTAGATATATAAGTGCACAAGAAGTTCTATTATTTACTTGCACCAATCAACTCAGTGATTTTAATGAGGAGTCAAACACACTATGATCCTTTTATTGTAGACAATACATGTGTCATTTAGCAAAATACTAAACTTCTACTGTCACATACTGCTTTATATACAGTATTTGAAAATACTAGAGGAAATGTCCCTGGTCTCAAATGTGACTTGCACACTACTTAGACAAGAAATAAATGAAATTATTAGATGTTCAATGCCTATAAAAACAGATTCAACCAAAGCGGATAAAGAGTAGGAATAGTGGGGCTAGAGAGTAGTGGATTGTATGATTGTAATCTAAAATAGGTTTCCCAGATAAGTCTTCACTAAAAAAAAAAAAAAAAAAAAAATGGCATTTGTTGGAAGACTTGAAGGGCATATGATTATGAGCATTGGAAGTTTCTAGGGTCAAAGAAGACTGAGTAAACAATAGGTGTGAATGGCTAAGGGAGAAACATGCTAGATATATTTGATGACTAGAGAACTCTAATAAGCCAGATATAAAGAATAAAGTGCAACAAAGCCCAAATCATCACTAATAAAATTAAAAACATTTCTTTCATCATTAGATGAAGTAAGCCCTATAAATGAATTTTTTCATATGGAAAGCAGCTAGAGATTTTTTTCTTTCAGCTATAATAACATAAGTTTGCAATGTAAGCTAAATATGCAATTCTCAGTATTGTAGGACACCAGATCTGTAAATATATTTAGTATTTTGAAATAATGTAAAGTGGGAGGGGAATTTAGTAGTAGAGCTTGCCTGAGTCGTGTGATTTGGGAAAGATTTTATATTTCAATGATTTTTAAAAAAAGACAGAAAGAGATAAAATCTAATGGCTCTTTCATCTTTCTCTTTTTACCTAAATATTTATATTTCACTTTCTGTACTTTAAAACACTGACCTTTCTCAACATATACTACTTGAAATTTAGTTCACAAACACTGTTTCTTTAAGAGTTAAGCAAAATCCTTCTTCTGAGAAATGAGTATAAAGTAGGAGAGAATGTCTGTTATAGTTACAATAAAACACATTACTTTTCACTCTGAAAGTTCTGCACAATTGCCATAAATAATTTAGGATAGGAAAATCATATGAGGAAACGACAAACACTAACCAGATAGTCACTTTCTGCTTTACACTTCATACAGCGTTCCTTTAGGATACCCCTCAGACATGGAACCCAGGATTCTCAAGTCTCTAATATAAACTAGTATTGTATTTGCATAGAACCTACACATATCCTACTCTATATTTAGAGTCATTTATAAATTACTTTTAATATTTGCCATAGTGTAAAATTCAAATAGAAATAGTTGCTTACAAAATAAAGACAAGGTAAAATTTAGGTGAGATGGTGTAGGGCTGTCTGGTGGTTTGAATAAAAAATATCCCCCATAGGCTCGGGCCTTTTAACACTTGGTCCCCAATTGGTGGTGCTGTTTGGGAGGTTATGGGAGGTGAAGCCTTGTTTAAGGAAAGAGCTTATAGCCTCACTCCGCTTCCACTTTACTCTTTCGGCTTCATGTTTGCAACTGAAAATGTGAACACTCAGCTTCCTTTTTCTGAAGCCATGTCTGCTGCTTTATGCCTTGCTTCCCATATCATGATGGATTCTTATTTTTCTGGAACCACAAACGAAAATAAACTCTTTCTTTCACAACAAATCTATTAGTTACTTTTGTGTTGCTGTGATAAAGCATCATAACAAGAGGCAACTTAAAGAAAAAAGAGTTTGTTTTGGTTTAAAAGGTTTCAGAGGGAAAAGAGTCAATGATGGTGGAATGGATGTATGGCACCAGGAACAGGAAGATGAGAGCTCATATCTTAAAGTATAAGCATGAAGCAGAAAGTTCAAACTGGAAGTCGCTGGAAGATTTTTAATTCTCAAAGCAGGCCCTAGTGATGTACTTTCTTCACCATGATTGTACCACTTTAACTTCCTCAAACAGCACCACCAACTGGGGATCAAGTGTTCACATGTCCAAAACTATGTGATGACATTTTTCATTCAAACCACTAAGCAACAGAAAACAGCTAATACAGTTTGTAAGCTCAGCTAATTGGGAAGCCAACTCTGGAATATATCAAATTTAATCCTAGGTTGGGTTACATAATAAGAACCTCAAAAAAAAGTGAAAAGGGTCTGGGCATGTTAGCTTAGTGAGTGTTTGTCAAACATGAGCAAGACCCTGGGTTCAACTCAAATTGAAAATTATAGAAGGATCTGAAAAGATAGCTCAGCAGTTAAAAGAACATGATATTCTTGCAAAAGACCAGAGTTTGGTTCTCAGCACCCACATGAAGTTACTCAAAACCACTTATAATTCCAGCTCCAGGGGATCTGATGCCTTCTTCTAACCACCATGGGAATTGCACTCATCTGTATCAGCCTCTACATAGACTTCCCCACAACACACTTAAAAATAAAACCTTTTAAAAATAGATTAAAATTAAAGAAAAGAAAAATGAAATAATGATAAAAAGTACAAAAGCAGATGCATCTTGAAACTATATTATGTGACATAATCTACACTTAAACAGAAAATGCTTCATGTTCTCTCTTGTATGTATATCTTAAGTTTCATATATGTGCATATATGTGGGTGTGAGTGTGGATATATGTCTTAAAACTAGAAAGAGATATATCAGGCTTTTTCTTTGGGGCCACCAACCAGCTCCCAAATCATGACACGAAGAGTTCTTATTAGTTATGAATGCTCAGCCTAGCTTAGGCTTGTTTCTGGCTAGCTCTTTTAACTTAAATTAATCTGTTTCTCTTTATCTACCTTTTGCCTCTGAGCTTTTTACTTTTCTTTCTGTATATCTTACTTTCACTGCTTCCTTTGTTTGCTGGCTGGCAGCTGCCTTGCTTCTTGCCTGTGGTGTGTCCCTCTTTCTCCTCATTCTCTTCTCTATTCTTCTCTTACATGTCTAGATTTCTCCTCCTGTTTATTCTCTGTGCCCACCAGCTCTGCCTATCCTTTCTCTGCCTAGATATTGGCCATTTAGCTTCTTATTACATGAATCAGATGCCTCAGGCAGGCAAGGTGAAACAAATGCAACGCATCACTACATAATTAAACACCTCACAGCATTAAACAAATGCAACATAAACAAATGTAACACACCTTTACACAGTTAAAGTAATATTGCAAAACAAAAGCAAATGTAACACATGTTTACATAGTTAAAATAATGTTCCACAACAAGGAGGATTTAAGGAAGATAGGTAGACAGGGTAATATATGGTAATGCATTTGACCTCAAAGTGGAATAAGGATTATTGTATATAAAAAGATATAACCAGTGGGGCAGGGAATTAGAAAGAGAAGTAGGGGAGGAGAACCACAAGGTTTGTATGCAAAACACTACAATGAAAATCATTTATATGCCAACTAGAAGACAAATAGAGGTGTCTTACCAGTTAAGAGAGCTTCCTGTTCTTGCAGAGGATCACAGTTTGGTTCTCAATATCCACATGGCCCCTCACAACTATCCTTAACTCCAGTTCAGAAAACTGAACACTCTCATCTGGCCTCTGAGAGCACCTGCATTTGTGTGTGCATACATTTACACACATAAACATGCATGTAAATAAAAAGTAAAATCTTTAAAAACATAAAAGAAACAAATAAAAATAGAAAACAAGTAAGAGTCTATGTATATCCAGTACAAGCAGAATGATTTGTTTACTTGCTTGTTTGTTTTTTTGCAAATATTAACTATAACAAATTGAATCCAGAGATGCAGAACCTGAGGATGAGGAATCAGCAGATACAAGGGCCATTTTTTTAAGAATCAGAAAAATACTTGGGTATATATATGCATATATGTGTGTGTGTGTGTGTGTGTGTGCCTAGATATTTTTATATGTGTATATGTTTCTATCCATGCATCAGTACAAAAAGTACTTTAAGATGACTTAGTTTTTCATAAATTAAATAAAAATACAAATGTTTTCTTAAACATTTAAAGCACTAAATATACAATATATAAAGTTTTAAGTTTTCAATAAAATTATAGAATACAAATTGTGTACTTTTTCATGTATCATCATTGTGAAGTAATACTCAAGATAAAGTCTAATTTAGTTCTTCTGAGTAATGAATATGAATCACTACATAATAAATGTTTTGATTTGTTACATTTTTCCTAAATATTTTAAAATATTGGATATATAAATAATGTTAATATATTTTTCCTACTTGTTGTTTTGATGTGCTTATGCCTATGCTATTCAAGCCTGTCAGCATATTTTCAATCTAATGTACCAAGGTCAAATGCACTCTAGAGACGTTTCTTAATGGAATTTTCAGGCAGGTCTGTGCTATTGTACAGTAGACTAAACAAACTGATGACCAGCACATTTAAAATATATATTATGCAATTTCAGAAAGGTTTGGGAATGCATGGGACACCTTTCAAATGCTAAATAGTGTCTGTATGGTTCTGCCTAAAGAAAGATGGAAATATATTTTTGCTGATTTTTTTTTCCTAATGAGACAAGATTCAGATAAATTATAGAGGTAAACATTTAAAACATTTTAAAAAACAATTTGAATAGACAGAAAAACTACATAGAATGTCTTGACTTGAGTGTAATAATTTGTTACCAATTTTGTATCCATTATATTAGTAAATAATATTATACAAATGGGGACACCCAAGCTTGTGAATGTGCTATTAAATTTAAGAAGATTTTATTTCAGGTAATTAAAAATAATGAAATAGATTAGTTAAGCTATCAACTATTTTTTAAATAAAGTCTTTGTCCATTTTATAATTATGGAAAAACTCTAGTTTGATGTAAGTTATAATTATATCCTTTATATAATTCTTATCCTCATATTTATTGTGTCTTCCTCATATTTTCCTATCAATTTATCCATTGCTTCTTTCTATATTTCATTTTGTTTTATTTCTCTCACATCCCTAACACATTAGTAATGCTTTGTTTGTGTGTTTTTAATTTTTTCTTTGTATTCCCCAAATCTGTCATTTGGGTGTTTTTATAGTGTCTTCTTATTAACCATCTATATATAGTTAATAACTAAATACTGCTCTTTTATCCATGCCTCAATCAATGGCCTGTTTTTATTTTGTAACTGCTTTAGGTCCTTCCCATTGGTCTATCCTAGAATTTTGACAAAGCCTATGTGAAAGAGTTCATAAATCTCTTTTCTCTCTAATACCTATGACTATAGCCACTAATTAAAAAAATAAATTTAGCACTCTGGACATTGGTTCTCAATCTGTGGGCCAAGATCTTTTTGGCAAACTCCTATTTCCAAACACGTTTACATTATGATTCCTATGAGTAGCAAAATTACAGTTATGAAGTCCCATCAAAAATAATTTTATAGTTGGGGGTCACCCCAACATGAGGAACTGTATTAAAGGGTTGCAGCATTAGGAAGGTTGAAAACTACTGCTCTAGACAATAATCAATATCCAATACATGTTCTGAAATAATAGAAATAGTCTGTCTTGATTAGTTAATATACTAGCCAATAGAGAACTGTTGAATACTTGAAATTAGTTGGTGCAATAAAGAGACTGAATTTTTATTTAATTTTAATTAATGTTAAATTTGAATAGTTACCTATGGTTATTCTGAACAAACTATTCTGTGATATTTTCTGTCTGAATTGATTAAATAACTTTGGGATAATCACCATCCAATCAATCTTAATTATAGAACAGTACACAGTTTACTCTATTACTTAAAGGCTATCAATATCTAGTCCTTTATTGACACATAGTCTGTATTTCATAGGTGAACATGTGAAATCCACTTTTGTCTGATTCCATCATACTTTTCTAGTCAATTTTCAATAAATCATTTTCTTATATACTCTAATTTACTCACATTAATGTATTTCTGCTCTGAGACCATCATAATATTACTGATGTAGTAATCTCTTCCAGAAATCATAGCTCTAATGGCATTTCCAAACATTATTGGCTATTAAATGTGAACTTTAGTTGCCTCTTTTCCTTTCTTCTTCTTTGTCTCCTCTTTCTCTTCTTTTTTCAATTTGCCTTGCTCTAAGCTAGCTCTCTCTATACTGAATCATCATATCTTTATCTCATCTGGACTGTATCTATTTGATTCTCATAACTGAAAAATTTTTGTAGACATGGTCCATATCTCATTTAGTCCATAGTCTTCAGTCTGATCCATTAGAATGTTTCAAAATAAAATAATTAATACTATTATGTAAATGTGACCTTATGAATATGTGTATCTGAAACATAGAGATAGTGCTATATACATACCCCAAAATACACAAGTAATCAAACTATGGCTTACACATTTTACAGAGTTTTACATTATTGCAACACGAATCTTATTAATAAAAAACCTGGAGCCAGAAATTGGGGTGAAAAGCTGAGGGAGCAGAAAGAAGCCAGCCATGTTCTTATCCACTTGGAGATCCTCCACCAAAGAGAGCTACTACTTCCTGTATACCCACACCTATATGACTATCTGTTCTGCCATCTCATTTCCTCTCTGCCCATCTACATCACTTCCTGTCTGTCTGTACAGACCTCCAGACCTTTATGGTTACTGCTGGGATTTAAGGCATGTGCCACCATGCCTGGCTCTGTTCCCAGTGTGGCCTTGAACTCAAAGAGATTCAGACAGACCCCTGCCTACCAAGTGATAGGACTAAAGGCTTGTGCTACCATTGCCTGACTTCTATGTTTACTATAGTGGCTGGCTTTTTCCTCTGATCCTCAGACAAATTTTATTGGGGGATACAGATAAAATATCACCACGCCTTATTTTTACAGTTATATTATAAATTTGCATTGTTGTTTAAAATGTTCATTAAAACTACTTTTTAGAAATTTTCTACATAATTAACATTTTTCTATTTTGAATATAAAGCAATCTGAAATATTGTAAGTATGTGAAAATATTATAAAGTGTTTATTTTAAACCAGAATATTTTGTTAAGTTAAAAAAAATCCACCATTTGTGGTATTGTGTTCCCTGAAATATTGTGCATGGTAATAAACTTATCTGGGGTCAGAGACAGATCAGCCACAATATTAAACATAAATTATAGGCAGTGGTAGCACACGCCTTTAATCCTAGCATTCCAGAGGCAGAAATCCATCTTTTCAAGGATACAGCCAAGCATGGTGACTCACTCCTTCAATCCCAGAAAGTGAGCCTTTAATCCCAGGGAGTGGTGGTAGAAAGCAGAAAGGTATATAAGGCGTGAGGACCAGAAACTAGAAGCATTTGGCCTGGTTAAGCATTTGGCTGGTTAAGCTTTCAGGCTTCAAGCAGCAGTTCAGCTGAGACCCATTCTGGATGAGGACTCAGAGGCCTCCAGTCTGAGGAAACAAGACCAGCTGAGGATCCGGGGAGGTGAGGTAGCTGTGGCTTGTTCTGGTTCTTTGATCTTCCAGTTCACCCCAATACCTGGCTCCAGGTTTGATTTTATTATTAAGACTCTCTAAGATTCATGCTACAACCATTTGTATTTGTTTACCTCTGCAAGTAGTTCAAACAAACTGTTAATTATTGTCAAGGAAACATGGATAATGACTCTTCAATAGCTTGGAATCAATGAATTTTTCAGTTAGTAATATATTAAAGCAGATATTCCACTTAATATTTTGTAAGTTCTCTCTGGAGAATTCTGACTTTATAATTTTCAAAGAAACAATCATTCCACAGTAGTAGATCTGTTTATTACCAGAATAAACACAATCCAATCATTCTGTGATATAATATTTTCAATAATAAATATTCCCATTTTCTTGTTATAGAACTCAATTACTCCTAAGTGAATAGTACAAAGTTGAGCACTGTTAATGATGGCATGAAGTAGGATTAAGTTACTAAAGGAGGCTTATATGATATACTTGAAATAAATTGCCTTTATGAAACCCAACTCTATGTACAGTGAATATATTCCAATAAAAAATGAGAAGTGTAGAAATATCATTAGGAAGAAAACATATGAGATGATTTTTAAATGCTTACAAATCTATTGCTCCTTACATTAAAATGCAACAATAACCGAGGTATAGTGGTTCATGCCTTCAATCCCAGCACCTGGGAAGTAGAGGTAGGAAGATCTCTGAGTTTGAGATCAGCCTGTTCTACATAGTGAATTCCAGGACATCCAGGGATATATACCTGGTCTTGGAAAAACCAAAACAAATGAACAAACAAACAAAAGCAACAATAAGAGAACAACAAAACCTCCCTTTGCAAAGATCACACCAAAATGGATCTTTTCTCTCAGATCAGAAACACAATTGTCTCTTATAGAGTAACTAAATTTTGTATGCATAAAAAAAATCACAGAATCAGGTAGCCTGAGATGGACTTTCATCTAGGATTTCATTCAAGATGACAGTCATGTAGACATACTCCTGTTGCATACACAGTGGCCTTGTAGAACAAACAAAGTTCCTCAATATGGCCAGGTGCAAGATAATAATCTCATTTATCAATAATAATAGTAATATGTAAATGACTGCAGAGTTCCTTAGAGCCTGAGTTACACAACAACACTAACAGTGCAATTTCTGTTTTGGCCCAGATAAATGGTATGCAATACATTTTCAGTAGAAGAACTCAGACCATTGCAGATATTGCTTTTGAAACTATATTGTAATGTTGCTTTGCCTGTCTTAGTACTCACTGTGTATCCCAGGCTACCATCAAACTCATGGTAATCCTTTTGTCTCAGTCTCCCAGAAATGTGGGGTTATGGGCATGTACCACCAATGTCCAATGACAATTTCAGATATTTAGGAAATAACTCACATCACAAAAACCAAATAATAGAAACTGTTTCTGATAATGCAAAAGAGGGACAAATGGTTAGTATTTAAAATATATGAGACACTTGCACATTAAAAATACAAAGATATATAATGTCATGTAAAGGAAGTTAAACGTTAAATATTATACATACACCCACATAAAAATTCACTAATAATTTAGCAGTTGCATAAACAAACAAAATCCCCACAACACTAATCAGATTGTCATGTTAAAAAAATCTGTTAGAGGGCTGGAGAGATGGCTCAGTGGTTAAGAGCACTAGCTGTTCTTCCAGAGGTCCTGAGTTCAATTCCCAGCAACCACATAGTGGCTCACAACCATCCATAATGAGATCTGGCACCCTCTTCTGGCACACAGGCAGAACACAGTATACATAATAAATAAATAAATCTTTAAAAAAATCTGTTAGAAAAGTTTTATGGCTCAGCTGTTAAGAGCACTGGCTGCTCTTCCAGAGGATCCGGGTTCAATTTCCAACACTCAATTGTTGACTAAAAACCATATGGAACTTCAGTTCCCAGGGATCTGATGCCTTCTTCAGGCACCCACTGGCCTTACAGGCAATGTGGTGCACAGACAGGCATATGCACAGGCAAAACATCCATACACATAAAATAAAAATAGTTAAATATTTTAAAAAAGAAAGAAACTGAGAAATCAAAAGCTCTCATATGTTGCTATGATAATGTAAAGCAGCACAGTCACTTATGAAAGATAATTTGACAGGCTTTTCTGTAATTAAAAGATGTTAACATTTTAAGATTAAGTATAAACCAACCAGGGCGGGTATAGACTTGTAATTCCAATAACTTGCGAGTCTGAGACAGGAGGATAGTAAGTTCAAGACCAGTGTAGACTGCAGAGTGAGGGCAGGGCCAATCTGAGCAGGAAATAGAAATAAAAAGCAAAAGAAAAGGATTATAGGGATTCATGGTGATTCCTTGCCTTGCATGCACAAGGCCCTTGGCTTGCTCCTTCAGAGTTAATATAGTAATGATAACAAATTAAGATTATCCAGGTGGGCAGGATGACTCATGTGTGAAATCCCAGAACTCAAGGGGCTGACACTGGAAGATTGGTACCAATTTGAGACCAGTCTGAGCTCTATAGTGAATTCTAGGACAGATTTTGGCTACAGAGTAAGACCCTGTCTTACAGACAACAATAAAAAATGTTTAACTATTTGTGTTACAAGATAAACTTAAGAGAATCAGAAAACAGAACAGCAAAGAAACTTTTGAATATTTGAATGATTTTTTAATATCTCATTGTTATAAAAATTTAGAAAGAATAACCTGCTTTTATAAAGTGATGGGTCAGTAGATTATATATAATATATATGTGAATATATATATATATATATATATATATATATATCAGTGAAGTACTGATTAGATGTTAAAATGAGTAAATATGTACTCATATATCAGGAGTCAGAATTGTAGTGTTAATTCCTGAAAAGTTTATATTCTATTAACACTACCATCTAAAAAGATAAATTTCATTTTCCTACCATGTGTGAAACTCTGAGTCCACTCTACATACTGCAAATAGAAAATCAAATTTCAGAGAGTTACATAGCATTTGATCACTTATATAAAGCTGAAAATTCTGGGAATAACCTACATTATTGATGGAGCCCCAAAAATGTAATAAAATGGAAAACTTAAGAAATACAAATAGCATCTCCTAGAAAGTGTGTCCTTCTGTTGAGAAAAGTCTCAGTGAAACTATTTCTTCAAAAACTAGAACTTTTCAATGTGGTAAAATGTTAACCAAGCACCTTAGAAAATCAAATGTGTGACTTCTAGAATTTGTATTATGGTGGGGGCAAGTGATAAGCTTGCATTGACAAAGCACCTAGGAAAATGTGAACCAGCCTAGGAGTAAAACTGGGAAAATGGCTTAAGTTGCCAGAGTTAAGTCCACAGTGGACTTGGATGAGAGGCTGGTACAGGAGGAACAAGGTTTTAAGGCTACTCTGGCCTATGTCATGATCCTCTGACTTAAAATATATTTTAGAGATTATAAAGATGAAGGAATAAGGCAGGGCTAGAATACATAAGAGAGCCAATTCTTCACTGAGTAAGGCTATGGTAGTTTGCTAAGTATAATGAAAAGGATATTTAATTATAAATTGATACTATTCATATCATTAAATATGACCAAATTTCTTTTCATTACCTAGAGGTGACCATAAACACATAATCTCATTTTATGCATAATATTCTCCCAACAGCTGGCTTAAAGTGTTAGTGGAAGTATTACACGTTTAACAACATGGTCTTGTGATTATATGGTTAGGTGGAACAAGCCTAGGGCACAAAGAAACATGTATTTTCCTTATAACAGTTGCAATACAGACCACAATCTACCTCCTTGATGCTTCAACTAGAAGATTAAATTTGGTGATTCAAATTAGTACCAAGAATTTCACATCTCTGATATCACTAGAATATCTATAGTTTTTTGGATATTTTACATTCATTACCACTTAGTACAAATTCCAAGTGTTTCTATGCATTTTGAAATGTAAAGATAGAAAATGCCACATTATAAACATGACAGAGAATGAGGGATAATTTACATTAAACAAGGAAAAAATATGTTAGCTGAGCTTAAGTTTGTTTTTCATTATTTCCCCTTTCCTTCCTCTCTTCCTTCCTTTTTTAAAATGTGTACTTTTCAGTTTTTTTGCCTGAACCAGGTGTGTCCAATCTATAACCACAGTATACTTGAAGGTAGCTATGAAGTAGCAAACCACAAAATTGTAAACTTATTTAAGTCAATGTGTGTGTGTGTGTGTGTGTGTGTGTGTGTGTGTGAGAGAGAGAGAGAGAGAGAGAGAGAGAGAGAGAGAGAGAGAGAGAGAGGAGAGAGGAATATGTGATACTCAAGTCACTTTACAATGTTGAAATGTTGGACATACTTTAAAGATAATGTCTACTGCCACCAACGTTTGATATATATTAAATGGAAAACTATAATACTTATTACCACAATTCTTAAGGTAAACTTCCATGTTTATTTGAGTTATGTTATTGGTGAAGTATTTACTATGAAAGTATTTACTGTAGCATATACCATTAGATTATTTTTAAGAATTCTTCATAAAGTTTGAAAAAAAAAAACAGAAAATAAGATGGCTAACAACATATAACATGCCAATTATTTGAAAAGATTTTGCATGAACTTAAATATATCCTTGCTGTTTGATTAGAAATGTCTAGTATATGTATAAGTATATAGAACAAAGTAGTAGATAGCTTGCAACTCATTTGGGAAGATATCGTTTTTCCCTAAGTCACTTGGGGTTTCCTTATTGAGTTTCAAGTAGAATTTGTTTTCATGAGAACATTGTTTTTATGGTTCTTCACAGACTAATATCTTAATAATTTATTTCATTTGCATACTATAACTTTCCATATACTCAATGAATATGTTCCTATATACTATCCCTTTTCATCTCTTCTTCACATAAAAATGTCTTTACACAAATCTTTGAATATTTAGTGGTATTTTTGTTTTGTTTTGCCAACAGAGCAGAGTGATGCTTTACAGAATTTCCTTTACATTAACTGAATTACTATCTGTGATCAAATTCTGAGTAGATAATCTTCCCCTGTTTTGTAATTGATTGGAATTATACATAAACATAGATCATAATAAACAACTTCATGAGAAATTTTCCTCAGCATTCTTCCCTACATCTCCATCAATACACGGTTTAATTCTATTTTAGGATTCACTCACTTGATTTACTTCCCGTACTATGCCAGATGAAAGTTAATGTGCCATTAGTAGGAACAGCCTCATAACAACTTTATGTGAGTGAGTATCATAAGTTAATACAGCCCTGAAGAATGAATAGGTTCTGTGTCAGTAGTTTCAATAGTGAAGATTAAAAGGTCAAGATGAAGTCCAGTGCCCATTGTGGAGCTGTGCACTGGAATGGATAGACAGCAGACAGAAAACAAAAAAGTCAGTAAAAATTGCACAGATAATGACTTGGGCCAAATTGGCTCATCAATTTAGTATGCTGTACATTATCTGAGAAAGAGAGGAGAGACAGAATATGGAAGGAGAGAAGGGAAGAAGGCACAGGAAAAAGGAATGAAAAAGGAAGGAAGCAAGGGAGGGAGGGAGGAAGAAAGAAAGGAAGTGGAGGAGGAGAGAAAAAAATGATAGATTAAACAAAGGAACAGTAGAAGGAACAGAAAGGAAAGAGGAGTGAAAAGAGAAAAAAAAAAGAATGAAAAAGAGATGAATTGCCCCGTCCAGCAGGGCTTCAACGGGTTCTCGACTACCCTAAGGACAGAATGATAGGACAGGAGACACAAAGGAAATACACCAAGTCAAGATTTCTGATCAAGGTGCCACTTTATTTTTCTCCAGGAGGGTTTGTATAGTTCCTGCAGGGTGAGGGGAGCAAGAAGCTGTTATCTGCATAAGGTGGGGCAAGCTAACAGGATGTTTACAGGGTGAAAAGGTCAAGGGCTCTACTCAATGTCCTGTTGCTAAGCAACCTGACTGTAAGATGATCTAGTTCCCTGTCTTATGGGGGTCTGTATTTTTCCACTAACTAGAGGTTCTGTCCTTGTCCCTGACAACGAGTTGAAATGGAAATTTTGTATTCTGGGAGTTTGTGCTATTTAAGGAGTTTCTTCAGTAGATTACTTTGCCAGAGTTCCTGCTGGCAGAATTGTCACAAACTTCCTCAAATTAGAATACCATGGACCCCTGAAAGTTTCTGTGTGAAAGATAACTAATTAAAAGGATGAAGTAAGCTAGTTAGCCTGTAACAAAAAATATTGAGCCCGAAGATAATAAGCAGCTATCTTATCTTATTTGGCTTTAAACTTTTCATCTAAAGACTTATACATCTGTCTGCATCAATTACATAATCCTCTCACTCCCATAACTGATAAATACTTATTTCAAGTTGTATTATATTTATAGGAATGGATAGTCTTATGAAATGGAAGGCTGTAGTCCTAGAAAAAGGAATATTTTGTTGATTTATTTACACATATTAATCGCAACCTCAGAACAGAGGTTCAGTGCTGACCCAGGGTAAAAACTCTGTCCATCAGAGGAACAAATACTAGGAATGGTCCTTAGGCTACAGGACGACTGAAGTAGTAAGAAAAGAAATAGAGAAGGGACTTTCTAATCCTTGGGGTGGATGTGTTTGATAACAAGCTAGTATAAAGTATCCTAGTGAATTCCATTGTTTATATTCCCAGTAAAAATTTAACTTATGCTCATTGTCAACCATACTTAGTTGTGTTTTTAGGTATCCCATGTTATCTGAACAGTTGTTTTGTTCTCTTCTCATATTTTTAATGACCTCTTAGAAAAATTTGACTTGAATAATTCACTGGTACTTGGGAGCAGTTATAGTGAATTTAAATGCACATTTTCTTAACTTAAAAGAGAAACATGAAAACTGGATATATTTAATTATCCACTTTTATTTTACTTTCTTGCTTAAAAGATATGATTATTACCTCTGCTCTAAATGGAACACAAATGAGGCATGAGATCTCCTTCACAGTTCAAAACAACACTGAGTATTAATGCAGTCATTAATATTATACACAAGCTCTAATTCAGGCAGTTACTGATTTGCGGGATACCACACATTAAAGAAAATTTGATGATTTAAAATAAAGCCTGCAGCAGAACTGTAATAAAAATTGCTGTAGACTATTGTCAAACTAAGTATTCTAGATGTTCCTTTAACAATGTAATCAACAAGTATTAGATGCAGGTGTAGGAATGTGAGATGTTTTTATGTCACTACATAGAAGGCTAGTAAAACAAGTAGTTTGAGTCTTACTCAACACATATGGTTTCATTATTCTCTTTGTCTGGTAAAACATGGATTATAAAGACAAAAGTTATAAATGTATATTAGAAAATTAAAAGACATTGAAAGTCGTTGCTATCAAATTCACAGAAATAATTTCTCACTAGTATGGTATTTATAAAAAATTAAACATGTAATTTCATTTGGAGCAAAGATGTGTCATTATGAAAGTGACATCAGATCTCAAAAACATGAGCTTTCAAAACAATTTTTTTTTTTTGGTTTTTTTGAGACAGGGTTTCTCTGTGTAGCTTTGTGCCTTTCCTGGAACTCACTTGGTAGCCCAGGCTGGCCTCGAACTCACAGAGATCCGCCTGGCTCTGCCTCCCGAGTGCTGGGATTAAAGGCGTGCACCACTACCGCCCGGCCTCAAAAACAAATATTACACATTAACATGCAAATTGGGAATTATGTAAACCAGTCTTTAAATTAAGGAAATATGTGTGTGAATCCACAGTTGTATAAACATACTCTCAGTCTTCTTTTTATATGTGGTTTCTTATCCCACTATAAAACAATCATATTATTTTTCTAGTAGGTTACATATTAGAAATAATTATCCTATTAATCATATCAAATGAGAAATCATTATGCCTTTGACTCAGTTATCTGTGAATTTTCTTTTGCAAATACAGAGTTGTAAAATGTCCTTAATAAGATTATATGAGACTACTTTGGATACTGTGAACTAGTGATTCTCAAACTGGGAAAAATTGCTTTTAAGCATATATAGCAGTGTCTGAAGACTTATTGAGTATCTGTATTTGAGGAACATGCTTCTGACACCTAGCAAGCAAAGGTCAAAGATAGCTCTAACTACTACAGAATGTACAAAATATCCTCTCATATGATCACCAAATTCAAAATGTCAGTAGTGTTGTTTTACTACTATCCAGTAGAAATATGACATGGGTCATATATATGTGTACATATATATGTATATATATATATATATATATATATATATATAAATTTTATACCATTACATTTTTATAGTAGGTACATTAAAATTAAAAGCAAAATATTTAGTAATACATTTAACTCAATACAACTAGAACGTTATCATATCAGAATACTTTTAGCATAAAAATTGAAGAGATACTTTGTTTTTAATATTTTCTGAAATCCAGTGTGTATTTTAAAATTTTACAACAGCTAAATTCAGACTAAACACATTTATAGTGCTCAGCAGCTAATTTGGGCTACTTTGTTAGGCCGGCAGCTTGTTTATATTTTAACATTTTCAAGTGTTTATTCATATATTACACAAAGAAAAGAAGATAATGATCTAAATGGGTTAGGCCACCAAAAAAGAATACTATTTTCTTTTGTGTACTCAACCATTGTACTGGCTGGTTTTATATCAACTTGACACAAGCTAGAGTCATCACAGAGTAGGAAACCTCAACTAAGAAAATGCTTCCATAAGATCTGGCTGTAGGCAAGCTGTAGGGCATTTTCTTAATTAATGATTGCTGTGGGAGGGCTCTGCCTATTGGTGGTGGTGCCTTCCCTGGGCTGGTGGTCCTGGGTTATATAAGAAAACAGACAGAGCAAGCCATGAGGAGCAGGCCAATCAGTAGAACTCCTCTATGACCTCTGCATCAGCTCTTGCCTCCAATTGTGGGGCATACATGAGCTACAAA
Source organism: Peromyscus attwateri (assembly GCA_902168425.1). Classification (NCBI taxonomy): domain Eukaryota; kingdom Metazoa; phylum Chordata; class Mammalia; order Rodentia; family Cricetidae; genus Peromyscus; species Peromyscus attwateri. The sequence continues at coordinate 7,312 of CABHPP010097606.1, read as the reverse complement.
GATGGTGCCTAGAGGAAGTTAGCTCAAGTTATTTACATTGAGATAAGATACAAAGATCAGGAGATGATGTCAGTGCATAAACAACTCATAAACAAGGAAATGAGTATAGAGTAATCTTTAAAAGGATTGGTTGGTTCCTTCCACCCCCTCCTAAGGTTCTGAGGTTTTTTGCTATAAAAGAGGCTTACTGCCTAACAATAAAGGAGTTCTTGCTTGACTTGACTCCCCACTGTGTCTGATTGTCTCAGGGTAAGAGGAAGGCTGGGAAACAGAACAGTGGAGCACTTACCTTTCCTTGGTTCCAAGCTACCTTTTCAGAGATGACCTAAGTTCCCGGTGGGGCAAGACTCCACATCCAGTTGTCTGCCCTGTCTATGCTGTTGAATTCTTGTCCTGACTTTTTTCAATGATGAACAGTGATATGAAAGTACAAGCCAAATAAACCCTGCCCTCCCAAAGTTTCTTTGGTCATGGTGTTTCATCACAACACTAGTAACCCTAACTAGGACAACTACCTTATTCACATTTTCATATTAATGTGAAATCTCATATTTGGAAACATCACTTCATATGAAAAAGTCTAGTCACAATCTGAAGGAGTAATAAAGCAATGTAACTTTCATTTCAATTCAGCAGTTCTTATACTCCAATGCCATGTCTTTGGTGATATATGTGTATAATAGCACAAAGTAAGTTTGTTATTATTAAAAGAGGTGTGTTATTCCCTAAGAATAATCTTAAACACCAATTTTTATTTATGCAAGGAAAATATGATAAATTAGGATACTCAAAATAATTCATTTAAATCAGTCATCTTCTCTCTTTTAGTTTGTCACACACTATAGCTGATTGGCAGTGAGGGCTTTGTTTTATGTCAGTGTGACACAGGTTACTCACTTGTGCCTTGCTCAGGACAAGGAGTCAATGATCAGTGGCTTAAAACTTTATTATTAATTCTGATTTACTTATCTTTCTTGCTACACATCTACTAGAATAAACTTTATTTTGGTAAAATTAATTTTAAAAAATAAGATTATTGAATAATTGGCCAACCAATATTAATTATATAATTACAGAAATCTAGAAGCCCATCTTTCCTGATTTGCTTACATGAAAATGATACAATTATCATGAATATAAAACAAATAGAATTACTATTGTCTTTTTTACTATATTAATAAAGTGAAACAGCTTCAAAATAGTTATTAAAATGTTATATGTTGTGATTCAGAAAACAAAAGCACTGTTCAAATAATTTAATCCATTGTTGAAAACCTTCCCATTACTATGTATTGTGTCCAGGATAAATGTGAAGAATGAATGTTATATTCCATTAAGTAAGTTATTCTAACTTTATCACTTTTCCTTTCTATCCATCATCATGGCCAGTTATTATGGGGAGTTTGTTTCTGCTTTGAAAATGCAACATTGACAGTTGTACACACATTCTTGATATAACAGCAAAGCCTTTTGATGTTCTCAATTTACAGGAGATAGGAATCTTAAAATTGAGAAGAACAGATTGTCAAATGAAGCGAGATGATAAGTGGTAAAATTTGTTTAAATATAGACTTGCACTCCTCAATAAATTTTACCAAACTTGAACCATCTGCTTTGTAAGAACAAATCATTAGTAGCATATCATGCTAAAATAGTCATAAAATGAATTTGTCCAGGATGGAGGGTAATGGGTGAGAGGTTAAGTCTTGCATGTGCTTATTTTAGAGGATCTGAGTATGATTCCTAGCACCTATGTTGGACAGTTCAAACTGCCAGTAACTCTAGCAGCAGGGAATCCAGCACCCTTTACTGACCTCCATTGGCATATGCACAAATGTAGCATACACATATACACATACACACACACACACACACACACACACACACACACACACACACACATAAAAGAGAAGTAACTCTGAAAAATATGTTTTCCTAGAGTTATTAATTGAATATAATGTTATAAAATTTCCAGGAAGCTACCTGATTTTTCTGTTAGTGGTCTTTTGATGGATGGACTGCCTCAGTTCTTATATAATCTCCTAGTGTAAAAAGTTTAATGATACCTTAGAAATAGTGATAAATGATATGGGGTATATTATTGACCACACAGATGTCTAAATGTTTAGAATACTCAAAAGAAATTCAACTCTTAAGCCATTAATTGTCAAAATTTAGTAAAAATATGCCAAGTAGTCTTAGGATTCTTTAGAAGAAAGTTAAAATTTTTACTGCATGATATGAAACCAAATAGAGTGCTAAATGTAATATTAAATAATTGTCTCATCTTTAAAAAATACTGGTATTAATAAGATGTTTTAGTTTTGATTAACTAGAAAGATTATTAAACTTTGAAATAACCCTTCATTGATCTTTGATACCTGACTTCCAATACTAATTAATTGTACTTCTCTATTTCATGTCATAAGTTTGTAATCATAATCAAGTATTACATCACATGCAATAAATTCATCTTTTCAACATGTCAAACAAAGTAAGTTCAAAACAGGAGAGATGACTCAGCAGTTAAGAGTGCTGGCTGCTGTTTCAAAGGAACTTGGTTCTAGTCTCAGCACCCACATGGTGGCTCACAACTATCTGCAACTTCTGGCCTCTGTAGGCACTGTGCACGCATAGCACACAGACGCACATGCAGAAAAAACAAACATTTAAAAACCAAAGAAAATGATTAAAAAAAAGTGCATAATGGTGCTAATATGCTAAATATTTAGTCGGTTTCTTCAAACTCCAAATAAATAGTTTCCTTCTGAAAACTTTTTTACTCCTTCTCAATAGGATTTATTTTCAACCCATAATTTATAAATCATTGATTTTACATTGAATTTCTTTGGCACACAGTTTTCCTTAATTTCAGTCTTGCTATGCCATTCCTGAAGATAAGCATCCTTAAGTGCAGTGACTATCTTTTATTCTCTAATACATTTTCCTCAACTTAAACATATGTGTTAAGTGGAGTAGATACTCAATAAATATTGGTTTTAATCAAATTAACTTTTCTATTTATTCTGAGATTAATCATGTCAAGTCTTATGGAGGGAATTTAATATATGACTCTTCTTTTTCAAAGAGAACCCATCCAGATGGATTATTTTTTTCCATTTAAGTGGTTAACACTTTTATATTTATTCTACATTGCATGTGTTCTTTCTGTTACATCTCTCACTTTAATGAGTTGATAATGTCACCAAATGGTTTTTGGCTATATCACAACAGGTATGTATAGGAAGTAACTTGAATTCCTGTATGAATACCTATAAATACTTAATAAGTTTCTAACATAGGAAACAGGGAGTTAATGAGGAATGTATTTAGGAAAATACAGTGTTCTCCTTCAGAAACATAGCTATCTAACTTCAATACAGAGACACACAGGCACACACACACACACACACACACACACACACACACACAGAGTTTTGTTTTAGTGCATATATATATACATATATATATAAATTTTAACTTGCCTTGATTATTTTTCCAGGTTGAAAGAGCATTGCTAGTTTGCTTTTGTATATTTGTCCATATCTGAAAAGTGAACTTTGCTATTTTACATTGAAGAACTGTAAAAATATAGTTATATTAGTTTAGAGATCTACAGCAACTTTAGTCTCTGTGCATTAACTAGAATATGGGTATGCAGACACTAAACCAGTTTACTGTTTTCATCTTAGTCCCTCACTATCTGTCTGACCTCAGCATGATACTGAACCTGCATTTCAGTTTCTAAATTCACAAACAAAGCAATTTATATGTTATATATTTTAATTTATCTTCATTCTGAGTGTGTTGGTGTGGGGCTATGTTTTGGGGAAGAAGATAATATTGGCTTACTGCTCTCTATCATTTATTACCTATTTCCTTGCATAAGTTACTTAATGTTTATAAGACTTCCTCATATTTTCAAGAAGAGTACAGTAATAATTATGAAAGACTAAATAAATATTCAAATGTATTGTGATTATGATACATAAAATCATACATATCAAAAATGAAATTACTTAAAACCAACAAGTATTTATTTTGTTTATTTTGGGTGCAGGCTTTTCTATTTGCAATAATAAATGTAAGCTTCTGTGGTTCAAGTTTCTTAACCATGCTTAAAATTGGAAAACATACAGTGAATTTAGTTTTCTTTTCTTTATGGTATAGAGAAGTAATTTCTAAAAGTGGAGTGTCAAGAGCTAATATTATTAATCAAACACAACATAATTTGAACTTCCTTAATGGGTAAGTTAATGCAAAATGTTCTTTACTATAGGGATTTTAGTAGTCCAAATATTTGCTCTTAAAAGCCTATAATCCAGGCATTAAGGCAATACTTGCACAATTGAAAGCAGTTTTCTCTAAGTACAGACATTAGTAATTACTAGACTTTGGGCAGAAGAAATAAAATCATGTCCTTTGATGATGAGGGCAAAAAAAAAAAAAAACCTCTCAAAGTAAGTGTTGCACCTTCATCTGAATATTAACAAAGGGACATTTATAGCAAATAGAGAGCGATGTATATGGGTTCTGGGATGGGGCAAAAAAAAACTATGAAATATTTATGAGACAATAGATGGGTTACTTAAAAATATAAACTACTGATATTATTTGTATATATGTATTAATTTATCACTTTTTATTTGTATGTGTGCTTGCCACTTGACTGCAGTGTCCTCTGAAGACAGAAAAGGAAGTTGGATCCCCTGGAGCTAGAATTATAGGAGATTATGAGCTTCCTGATATGGGTGCTGATAACAAAACTCCAATCCTCTGGAAGAGAAGCAAACTTTTTTTTAAACTTTCATTTTTTATTAATTCTTTGTGTTTTTCATATCATACATTTCTTTTCCTTCTTTTTTTTTTTTTTTTTTGATTTTTCGAGACAGGGTTTCTCTGTGTAGCTTTGAGCCTTTCCTTGATCTAGCTCTGTAGACCAGGCTGGCCTCGAACTCACAAAGATCCGCTTGGCTCTGCCTCCCGAGTGCTGGGATTAAAGGCGTGCACCACCACTGCCCGGCCATATAATACATTTCGATCCCATTCATTTCATGTCCCTTTGTATCTGCCCTCTGCCCTTGCAACCTCCCCCCAAAATAAAATAAAATAAAATTTAAGAGAAAAAAAAAAAAACTCGTTATAAGTAGAATTAGCCATGATAGTGTAGTTGTGGGCGAGACGACCATGAAAGTTGGAGAATTGACCCTGCCCCTTACTCATTGCTGCAAGGGTGAAGGAGGAAGAGCAATGCTGGTGAAGACAGGGGAGAGCTGTTGGGCTGACCAACCCTACAACTATCCAGGCCCAGAACCAGGGTTATGAGTTGGCCCACCTGCAACATCCATACCATCTGTAAATGGATGGAGCATGTAAAGGGGCCTGACCTGCAGACCGAAAGCAGCAGGATCTCCGCAACACAGGGCAAAAAACAGTATATCCAAGAGGAGTCCCAGTGAGTGCCCAGCATTGATAGTGTATCAGAAACCAGAGACCTTGAACTAGACCAATAACTCTTTGCAAAGAAGGAAACATTCTAAACTACTAAGTCATTCACTCAGCTCCACTATATGTGTATTTTTTATTATTTTCTAGGTTTGTTATATTGAGGTATCATGAACACTAATTATTTGAAATTTCCTATTGTGATTTTATTTTAATTACTTTCTTCCACTTTATGCACTTTATGTTTTGAAAATACGTGTATTTTTTTATCATATTAACATGTACATGAATCTCTTTAAAGTACATTGTATACTTTATAAAATACCATATAAACTTTTAAATAATTTTGCTTGTAATTCAGTAACCCTCGACTTCAATATCACAACTCTCTTTTATTTCTGTAATATTCCCTTTGTAAACAATTTTATTCATTTAGTATAACTTCGCTTTACCTGAACAATTTTACATATTTCAATTTTTCTGAGTTTTGAAAATATCCAAGAATCCTTTCTTACATGTTAATTTTCATATTATATCATTTATCCTACTTGATTCCTTTAGTCCACAATATCTTACTTGCTTATTATATTTTCTTTTCATTTTTTGTTAGAATTATAATTCTGAGCTGGGCGGTGTTGGTGCACACCTTTAATCCCAGCACTCAGGAGGCAGAGCCAGGCTGATCTCTGTGAGTTCAAGGCCACCCTGGGCTACAGAGTGAGTTCCAGGAAAGGCGCAAGGCTACACAGAGAAACCCTGTCTGGAAAAACAAAACAAAACAAAAAAATTATAATTCTGTTTTTAAATATATCAAAAGTCTGATGATGAGTTTCTATCTTAATTGTTTGTTTTATATATTAAGTAACACCTTAGATTATTAAAAGGCATTCACAACTATGATAGAGGTAAGTCAGATAATTTTACAACATCTGTGCTGTGAAAAATTCTAAGTAGGTTATCACTAAATGATCATAATGGTTGGTAGGAAGCATATTATTGATCAACCTCCAGTCTTCTTATTTACTTTAAAATTTTAAATGAATACATAATCACAATTTTTAATGGCATGGAGGAGGCTAAAATGTGGAAAAAAGAAGGATGTTGATGATTCTGAACTATATAGTGATAATGAGGTAGCTTAAAATGAGCAATATTGTAATGAATGACACTATGTAATTATAAAAGCCTTTAATGACTTCTCTTTCAGGACAGATGTGGGTAATAAAAGGTCATTCTTTCCATTTTTGCTTTCTGATAATTATTTTTATGTTACATGTAACATATCAACCTTTATAGCATATACTCTAAAATTAATAATAATCTAGTTCCAGTCTTTATGACTTCACACTTGATGGACAATGATAAGTTTTCATATGTCACTTATTTTAAATTCTGGCTTGTTACCAGGTGAAACTTGTGAGATTACCAATTTCCCGGGTCAAAACTCAGGGTTAATAACTTCACATTGTTCGAACTAATAATCGTTGTTTGCATGTTCTTGTATGTTTATCATTTTAACTTGAATAACTACATTTGCCTGATAGCTTGTAGGATTTGTTCATGTAGAGTAATTACCCTCTGAAAATTTTATATCAGTTTTCCAAATTATCTTATTCCGTCTCTGGGTATCTAGGCCAAGTATTTTTGTCTTTCAATAGTAATTGAACTGATAGTTTCTCGCATGACTTTTTTTTTTTAATTATAAATGCTTGGCTGATAGTTCTGGTTTATTGCTAACTAGCTCTTAGACTTAAATTAACCCATAATTCTTTTTTTTTAATTTATTTTATTTTATTTTACAATATAATTCAACTTTACATATCAGCCATAGATTCCCCCATTCTCCCTCCTCCCACCCCGCCCCCCC